>CAUYRH010094452.1:0-57789 GCA_963574655.1 Perodicticus potto
GAACTGCAAAAACAGAAAAATAGCCTGGCGTTGTGGCGGGTGCCTGTATTTCCCAGCCACTCAGGAGGCTGACGCAAGAGAATCGCCTAAGCCCAGGAATTGGAGGTTGCTGTGAGCTGTGTGATGCCATGGCACTCCACCAAGGGCAATAAAGTGAGACTCTGTCTCTATAAAACAAAAACCCCCAAACAGAATTGATTTGGTTACAATGAAGAGGCCAGTGGAACTAGTGGCAAATTCTGAAGTACTGAATACATGCAAAGTACATTTACAAAATTTTGAAATTCTCATTTCATTAAAATTTACTCTATCTGTAAATGAATTTGTTTAAATATGCTCAGAAAGTTTTCCTCTAAAATAATTAATATAACCCCCTTTTAAAATTGTGAATTTCTTTAGTCAATCTTTTTATTTATAGCGTTGTCAAGGGAAATATTTGTTCTAAGTGCCAAGAATCCAAGCCTATCAAATCTGTAGTAAAAACTATTTTAATATATTTCCAAAGATATCTTTATTTTAATATTTTTGTTTCATTTATTTATTTATCATAGTTATGGATTACATGACAGGGTTCTACTGAAGATCATAATTTATATCACATATAGATTAAATTCTAATATACTAAGTCCTTATCAGTGACAAATCTATTTCATACAACCCTGTAATGCCAGATAGTTCATCCTTTGGAATTTTTAATGGTTTTTTTTCTGTAGGTTGCACAAAAACAGATAAAGTTGAGTCTTCTATTATTAAGTTTTACTTCTTATTTTATTACAATTTGTTACACTTCAATAATTTTAATTAAGAAATAGTACATATTCATTATATAAAAGTTTGGTAATTATAGAACTATGTTTTGAAGAAGGTAAAATTTCCCATAATCCCTTCCCTAGAGATAACGATTATCAACTACTTTGTGTGTAGTTTTAGGTTTTTTTCTACATATTATTTTTATTAATATTATTATAGACTAAATTAAATCATGCTACAAATACTCATTCACAACTTGCATTTTTACTTTTATTTGAGCACAGCTGCTTACAAAGATCGACTTTATTCCTTCTCAATGTATATACATGTACTAGGAGTTTCTCTCTCTCTCTCTCTCTCTCTCTACCTTGGTTTAACTCATCCAATGCTGTTGGAAATCCTTTCCTCCATCTTTGTTACATTTTTCTAATGACTATTCTCTCTCTCTGTATATGTGTATATATTTATCTTCACCAAGATAATAACTTAGTTTTATAAAATTCTCCAGGGGAAGCTGATTGGTCAAATGATATGAACTATCATGTATTTGTGATATTGCAAAATTCCCATTCTAAATCTTGGTGCCCATTTACACTTTGGACAACAAGGTGTGAGATATGTCTGAGAATTTTGATTTTCTCATTTTAATGAATGACAGTTGAATAGATCTTAGAAAACCTCATTGTTTTGCTTTGATATTTGTGTGTTTTATTAAAGATAAGCTTGAACATATTAATAATTTAGTCAGGCTATTTGATATCTCTTTGAATTACCTCTACATTTTTTTTTTATTTCTATGATTTGTAGGTGCTTTCTGCTTCTCTCTGTATGCATATATATATATTTACATGTGTGAGTATGTTAAATTATTTATTATAAATGTTGGCAATTGTTTGTCACTTTGTCATTTATTTTTTATTTATTTGAATTATATTTTATAGATCTGAGTTTTAAATGTTTATGAAACCAAATTTATGAATTTATGTTTAAAGATCTCTTCACAGTTAAAAGGTTTAAAAATGCTTTATTTATTCAAGACCTGATAAGTATTTTTTTACATTGAAATATAATACTTTTATGGTTTTTATCGTTTGTGCAAAGATTTTTTTATTCAAGTTTAATTAGAAATTTATACACTATTTTTAGCTCTAGGCAGCGCTTATCTTTTTTTTTTTTTTTATAATTTTTTGCAGTTTTTAGCTGGGGCTGGGTTTGAACCTGCCACCTCCAGCATATGGGGCTGATACCTTACTCCTTTGAGCCACAGGCACCGCCCAGCAGCACCTATCTTAAATTAGAATAATAGTCTAAGATTTGCATTTACAAAATAGATAGAGTTTCAGCAAAAATTTCTTTTGGTGTTGAACTCTGATAGTGAGTGTATCTAAAGTATAATTAACCAAAGTTCAAGTTATGCTCAACTCTTAAGAATTGTATCTATTGCATAATTCAATTCATAAAGAAACACCTACAGTTTCTAATTTCACTATTGTTTTTTATCCTTCCTTGTTGACACTGCCCCTTTTCCTTAAAAAGAAAATAAGGCTTCACGTATTTTAAAAGGTATTTTGCCTTACAAATTTCAACAAAAAGATGGAAATGAAAGATAAGTGAGAGTAGAAGATGCAAGAATGAAATATAACCATGAAAAGCACATTAACCCAAGAAATCACTGAAAACCAGCCAGGCAGCCAACCACATTATCAACATCTGTCACTTCTTGGTACTTATAAGACAATACTATTGTATACACTTTCTAGTGAAAGTGAAAGGTTTATTTTTTCAAAGCAATTCTATAAATTCACTACAGATAAATTAGAGCAAATTGTCTTGCTGCCAATTACCATTGAAAACGAATCTATTTTCTATTGAAAGAGCTTGTTTAGGTAATTTTTTTCTCTTCCTATAGCTGGTATAAAAAGTTGAGCACATTAAACATGCATTGTGTTTGGGAACTTGCAAAAAAATGCTTGTCTTTACAGTACTCTATTTCAATTCTCTTGATTGTTCAGCATAATTAAAATAAAGCCCTCGAACACAAACAGCTTGTCAAACACTTCTGGAAGTTTCTCCTGACTCAGGCCTTCAGTGGCAAGAACACATTGTAAACACTGTAGGCACTCTTCATTTCATGGAGTATGTGCTCCAGGAAAGTTAAGTTTAAAGGATCTTTAAATAAATTGAGTCATACTTTTCCCTTGACTTTGTATTTCCATATAGAAAATATTGACATGTAAGACACCTATGAAATACTATAGTAATACTGATAATGAATATGATGATAATGATATCAATGATGAAATGAATGGTAATTCTATTATTCCCTTGTATATGAGGAGTTCTGACATAATGCTATCATATAATAATTACTATTTATCAAGTATTCTGGTTATTATGCTGTATAATATACAACCTCAATACATAGCTGTATAAAACAATCATGTATTATGCTTATGAATTCTGTGGGGTCAGTTCTTGAAAATAGCACTGTAGAGGTGACTTTGCTATGTTCTGTTATGTCTGGTGTCTTAACTGGAAGACTCCAGGCTGAGATGGTATGATCTGAAGGTTCCTTCACTCACGCATCTGGTGGTTAATCATGACTATCAACTTTTTGACTTTCAATTTGCTGGGACTTTCAGCGGGAGTAGTATCTTAGTCAATTTGGCAGTTATGACAAAATGCTTTAGGTGAGGTAACTTATAAATAGATTTATTGCTTACAGTTCTGGAGGCTCAAAAATCTAAGATGAAGGCATCTGCAAATATGGTGCCTAGTGAGTTTGGTGAATACTTCATAAATAATAATTATTCTATGATAGTATTATGTCAGAACTCCTCATCTACAATGGAATAATATAATTACCATTCATTTAATCATTGACATCACTATCATCATATTCATCATCATTATTACTACAGTATTACTATAGTAATAGAGTACTACAAGTGAGGGTTGTTTTCTGTCTCGTAGATAGCATCTGTTCCTGTATCCTTTGCCCCTTCCTCTGTATGCCCCTTCATACAGAGGAAGGGGCAAAAAACCTTCCTGGAGGATCTAATCCCATTCATGAAGGATCTGCCTTCATAACTTTGGCACCTTCAAAAGGCCCCACCTCTTAATACTGACATGTTGGGGATTAGATTTTAACACATCAGTTTTGGAGGGACACGAACACTGACCACAGTAAACACTTACACAAGGCTTCTGCTTGTGCCTTGGGCTTCCTCACAACATGGCAGCCAGAATCAAAGGCTGAGAGTTTCAAGAGAGAGGAAGAGGTAGGCAGAAGTCATATCATCTTTTGTGATCTAGCCATATAAGTCAAGCAATGTCACTTCTATATTCTTTGTGCTAAGGCAGGTACAGAGATTTACTCAGTTTCAAAGGGAAGTAAAACAGACTATAAGCTTTGATAGAGGAATACAATCATACTGTGAGAAGACAATGTTATCATGGAACATAGGTGTGTATCTATTCCAGCCATCTTTAGAAAATATAATATTCTACAATGAACAATTACCTTTTGTTAGTAATATACACTAGTACACACAACATTTTATTTAAACTTTATAACTATGACACTAGTTTCATCTCCAGTTCACAGATGGGAAACCTAAAGATGAGAATAGTTAAATAAATTAGACACAGTCACACAAGTAAATAGATAAACCATAATTAGTATTCAGGAATTCAGTTCCAAAGATAATGTATCCACTTACTACATTAGAAGTGATAATGAATTTTAAAAAATAATTCTCAAAATGATGATTTTGGTGTCAGGAATCAAGATATACTTAGAAAACTTTAGATAATAGTTCATAGAAAAGATACACTAGAAAATAAGAAAGAACAGGAACCAGCCTCTCTGTTCCAAGGCTAGAAATCACATATAAATAACTTATCTTTATGTCCACAATGCTAGTCATAATGTCCAACAGCAGTTCTAGAAGACCATACTGCTTTTGATTAATCACTTTCTGTCCTTAGTATCTGCTGTGACTACCTGTACACTGTTACTAACAGCAGCTGACCTAGCCTACTTTATTGTCTGAATTCCTATTTGTATCACACATCTCTGGGAGTGGCTCTGATCTGATATGTTCTATTAGACAAAACCTCACAAAGGATGCCATTACTGGTCAGTCTTTAGGGACTGTCACCTGCTCTTAGACCTGTCAGTGGCTGCCAGTATTTCAGATCACATGAGAAATTTATTATCATCGATTCCACAGGACCAGCCCTCAGCTACTTTCTCACATGCCAAATTTTGTTGGGTAAAATCATGATAAACTATTTAATACTGAAACTTTAAATACAGAGATTTAAACATTCTGGAGTATTCTCTACCCTCCAAGGAAGCAAAGAATTTATCAAGTGGTGTGTTTTCTGGACATAGCAATTTATGGACATTTTTGCCATGACATTCTAGGCAGGAGTTTTCTTTACTGGAATGACTCATAGTAATGCTTACAACAAACAGGCTTTACTCATTGATTCTCAGAATCATTGAAGGAAACCATTGAAAATTTGAACCAAGACCTGTACTAGTTGACGCTACAGTTACCAAAATTCTCTGTCAAGATCTCTGAAAAATCCCTTGACAAAATTCTCTACCTGCAGGTACCAAAAGTAAACACCATAGGAAGTAGCAGCTGGATCTTTAGATTATTAGGGGTTGCCATCCTCTTCTGATGTCCTGGTGTGAGTGACTTTTATAAGCACAGGAAAGGGAAAATCTAATAAATTAAAATACTCCAATATTTTTGGAAGAGAATATGACAGACACTAAAATTTTATATTCCATTTCATCCTTCAGATTCTCTGTGGAGTACATAATCCTGGAAAGAGTTAATAAAATTTTGACTGATGGAGAATATGTAAACTAAAGCCCAATAAACACGGAAGCTGGAAATATTGGGAATGGGTTAGTTAACAATAAATTGATTCTGTTGTTATTTTCAATTGATTAGGCCTAGAACCTAGCTGCTTATGAATATTTCTCAAAAAGATACCAGAGGAAAATAGAATAAAATCAATATTCAATTCACTTGTCACAAATAACTTTATTGCCTTCAGTTACTAATACCATTAATCTCAAAGAGGTGAGCAGACACCCCTGAAAGCTCCCATTTACCAGTGACAAAAGACAGCCATAAAGCCGACTTTTCTATTTGTGGTTAGATTTCAAAATGCTGAAATAGTCTATAACAAAATGTGCTTTGTTCCTAGAAAACTAGGCAGCTCGGGTGACTTTTTACATTCTCCATTGTTTTTTTTTTCTTTTTCTCCTTCTGACTTCAGGGATTTTTCTCCAACTTTAATTCTCGGTTAGCTCATACTGAACAAATGTTCTGTAAATTATATCACCCTGTAGTTGATAGTGAGTCCAGAAAACTGGGATTCATATTGGACATTTTCCCTATTGTGTTTGCTCCTAAGTCCTCTTAATTCTGCTTCCAGAATGTGCCTCAATCCACACATCTTTTATATCCATCTTTGTGGCTATTTCTAAGCCAACATTGTCTCTTGCTTGAACCACTGTCTATAATAACCTCCAAATTTGTCTTCCCATTTTATCTCTTGATCCTTTCCAATTCACTCTCTATAGAACTACCGGAGAATTATTTGTAAATCATCAATTGAATCACATGCTATTTCCCACCTTAAAAACTTTAAGTTGTTTTACATTGCATTTAGAATGAAATCCAAACTTAGAATTTTTAGCTATAAGGTCCCAGTTGAACTATCTCCTCTGTTAAGGCTATATGAGATGGATAATTTTTATTTTCTTCTTCACATCCAGATATCTGGGAATAGAGTGATTTCTGGGCATCTGCATGCTCAACTCTCTCCCTACAGGTGGTTGCCCCCGCACTGTTCAGGGGGAGCAGCTGGTGACCCTATGATCTCATGCCTGCTCACTTCCCTTTAAGCCCAGGAGTGCCAATGTTTCCAGCTGTTGCTAGTTCTGGAGTTACAGCATCCTTTTTGTTCTTCCCTACATCACACTCATTCCTTCTTAAATAGTCCTTTATTAAACTTTCCAAAAATTAGCCAGATTGTAAGTGAAATCTCTTTCCTGAAAGTAACTTGACTGATAAAGTACCTGGTAGTAGAGGTGGCCTAGAAAGAGGGTTCTCAAATTGGATAGCTCCACACATGTGAGGAACACATAATGTTTTTATAGTAAGAAACAGCACACTAGTAACCCGGAATTTATGGAGTCTATGCGATTACTTGAATTTTCACTGTGTGGCACAAACTGAAGTGCGACTTAGAAGTTAAGGGACTGGGAGGTCCCGGGCTCTGGCCCGTGGTCCTGTGGTAACCAGAGTGACAATACTGATTGCAGATCAGCTAGCTGTCTTCAAAGGCCCTAGAAATCACACATGAAAAAGGCCAAATTCAGGGTTGTACAAATACAACCCAGAACATGAAAATTAGAAATCTTCAAGGGCTTCTTTGAGAGAACCTCTCATTTCCTATAATCACAGGACAGATACAGCTAAAAACCAGACGTAGGACTGATTGTAAACACTGCAGAGTGGCAGTGCCCATTCGAGGCTTAATCCCACAAAAATAGAAAGCACTTTAACTCCCAAGCCTGTCTGAGGGAATAAGAATTCTCTTGAATGGAATATTTCATGACTGTTTCTGGAGTGAGTTGTGTTATAAAGAAATACCAATTTTCCTTGTTACTCACTGCCACTCTCCCCCATGGCTCTAGTACCTGTTCTAGGAATTGGATTCCAACGTGGCCCAGACAGAGATGAGAAGATTTTACACCCAAATGTTTATATGTGGTAGGACCACCCCAGTTTGTGTTAGCAAGAATCAGGAGCATGTAGTAGATTCGATGGGTATCAGACCAACGAGGATAAAAACCATTGTTTGATTGGACAAAAATAATTGCTATGCATATACGCACAAAATGTAGTGCGCTGGATCAAGCACTTACAAAGGGTTTAATCATTTAGGTTGGCAAATTATAGGCTACATTTTCTGGTGATGTGCCATCATAACAGTGGAAATACTTTAATTATGTATATGCAAAGATTTAAAATCTGAAAATATTCCAAATCCAAAACACTTCTGGTCTCAGGCATTTTAGATAAAGTATATTCAACCAGTGTGTATGTATGTGTGTGTGTACTGTAGAAGTTAAAAGTTTCAGGAAAATAATAGAAATATTGAATCCAATTGATATTGAAATTGTTCAGAAACTCCTCTAACTGTGCCTTTGTGAAGGGTTATGAATGTCCTTTTAAAGCTCTGTGGTGGCTGGAGATCACGGTGGGGATGCCCACTAGCTCATTCTCATTAACTAGATACATCCCTACTTTGTGCATTTCAGTATTCATGGGAGATTTAAAGAGCAGAGAATAAAGATCTACTTTCACTATGGGAATGTCCTGTAGTACTCACTCTAATTTGACATAAGATTATGAATCAAATGCTTTGAAAAAAAGTTATTCTTCAGTGATTTTAAATAATTTGGTGATTTTTTCTTATGTTTTTCAGTCATAATAATTCAAATTTTGTTTGTTTGCTGTTTGCTTTTTAGGTTTCAAAGCCTTTTTTGCAAACAAAGGCTAGTTTCTTACACACAGCCATCCCCCTCCAAACACACACATCCCTTATCTAAAATGGCTGAGCCCAGAAGTGTTTTAGATTTAGAATATTTTCAGATTTTAAAATCTTTGCATATACCTAATTAAATATCTTGGGTATGGGAACCATGTCTAAACCCAAAATTTATGTCTCATATATACCTTATAAACATAGTCTGAAGTTAATTTTATACACTATTTTAAATATTTTCTTACATAAAAAATTAGTGTACATGGAACCCTCAAAAAAGCACAGAAGTCTGTATCAGACACCCATGTGAAAAAAAAAAAGTCTGTGGTTGTTTGGAATCACCATCATTCCTAACTCTGAATTTATATGTTGTGCTAAGCAATCTTTTTCTTATACCTATTTATTTATAAGTAAAAATTATGATATACCATTAATATAGTGAAACAAATAATGTTTTCAGAATAACAGCAGAGTAGCAGAGTAGCAGCAGAGTAGCATCACAAAAATACCCAGCTGTTAGCAGCAACAAGAAACAATGGCAGAAACACTTATAATGCTGTGATTTGATTAAAAGGTCATTGCATACTGGTTTTTGTTTGGTTTTGGTGAAAAGAAACATCAGAAGTAGTTGAGGGGCCAGAAAGTGGGTCCCCTAGGCATTTGAGGCACGCTGCTGGATGGCTTTCTGTTTTTTTTTTTTTTTTAAGGGCCTGAGTCTCCCTTACTTGCCTAGTGACCTTGTGTTCTGATAACCTAGTATTGGCCTGCCCATGTGCCATTTTATTACCCTTTCTGGGTGTGTCTGTGTACAGCCATAAAGGCATTCATTCATGGAAAGCTGAAGAGGGGTGGGAGGGTCTTTTTTCTCTTAGGGATATCAAATAAACTCTGAGTTGTGCATCTTCATTTTAACTGCAACTCGTCATATGAAACCAGGAATGGAATTTTCCAGTTGTACCATCACGTTAGTGCTCCAAAAGTTGTGCATTTTGGATTTCAGATTTTTTAATTAGGGATGTTCAAACTGTGTGTGTGTGCACGTATGTGTGTCTTTGTGAATAATTTCAACTGAAGTTAAAACAGGAGCATGAATAAGTATATGGAAAAAATTAAGATAGTTTTTCCTAGGCTCTGAATAGAAGCATGATTGGAAATCTACTGGTCAAAGTGATTGGTCTATTACTTTTAGAATTGTCCCTTTTCTTTCTAAGAGAAAGGTGATGAGTTATTACTGTCAGAAGCACAGTGTCCTCCAAGAACACATAAATAATATTTAGTGACTCAGTGATTGCTTCTGTCAATTCCTCAAGAACCTTGGGATATGTGTTATTAGGATCTGATAATTTGGTAGAATCTAAATTTTAATGTAATCTTTGGTATGAAACTGTCCTGTTTTTACCAGCCTAGCAGATATCTATTTATTGGCAGGTGTTGGAAATTGAAGAAATCATTTTAAAAACCTTTTTGGATATTGTTTTTCCTATAAGCCTAGTAACATAAAAATGGATTTAAAATTTATTTATTCATTTTTAGGATTTCCAGGAAGAGAGAACATGTATATTAGGAAAAACATTTTATACTATGACATTACAAACAATGATTAGTAAAATTTGTCAAATATGTTAGTAAATTTTATTAATCATTATTTTTAATGTCATAGTTTTGGTTTTCTCTGGATTATAGAGTTTAAGTTCACAGAAAAATATTCACCACCTTGCTTGAATTGAGTTTTCAGAAAACCGAATAGAAATAACAACAAAAAGATGTTTAACATTTGTTGAGAATTATGTGCTATGCCTTCTGCATTAAGTACTTTACATGGATAATCTTATTGAATCCTGATATTTGATCCTCAGATCAAAATTATTATCCATGTAATATGGTATAAAATTTCACAAATGAGGGAACTAGGCTTGGAGAATTCAAGTAATTTTCCCCTGGTCATAGTCTGTGTAGGTAGGAAAGGTGGCAAGGACAGGATTGAAACCCATAATCTCTGAACCCAGAGTCTATTAAACTATTTTCCCATTTATGATACTTTAAGAGAATTATATTTATTGTCCTGGGTAGGGATAACAGAACCAGGAAAAACGGGGGGATTGATATCCTGAACGAAGTATGAAATTAGAGGTGAAAGAAAATTTAGAATGAAAGAAGTATGAAATTAGAGGTGAATGAAAATTTAGAAGCCACCTGGTTAAACTAATTCCTTTTACTGATAAAGAACATTTCAAGTCCCTCTGCTCCCTTCAGTTTAATAACCATTACATAACCAGTAGCTTGAAGCTACAAACATATGACATTGTAATTTGTAACGCAATTGTTTTCTCCTTTTTGTTTAGAAGATAAATACAAACATATTGAACCTATGTGTTTTCAGAATAATTGAAATATCTAAAATTTCGTTCTGCGTTTCTAACAATATTTTCAATAACGTCATGGCCTCTTTATTGTAATAATAGTAATTACAAATACCGGTCACAACTAACATTTATTAGCTATTGATAAATGCTAGATTCTATAAATATTTTATTAGCCTAATTCCACTTAATCTTCTCAACAACTTTATAGAATATGTGTTATTATTTTTATTTCACAATTAAAAAGACCCCGAGAGAGGTAAATAACTTGCCCAAGATTGTACAGCTTGTAAGTGGAAACTTATCTGAGTCCAGAGTCTGAACATATATTGATACTGCTAAAGAAATTCTGATTGTGCAGTAAGCCTAGAATTAAAACTCTAACATTTATCAAGTGACATTTAATTATAACAATTTCCTGATGCAAAAGTGGGAGTAATTATGGCCGTTGCTCCTCAGTTCATAGCAATGCCTTTTCCATAGTTAGTGACCCAATAAATGTTTGCTGAATGAAGAAACGAATCAGTAATACAACACAGAGAAGTGCTAATGCTTTCGTACTTTGGAGTAGTCTTACCTCCTTATTGGAGTATAGATATTTGCTCACACTATGAAGTTAGAGTTTAATGATTTGCACTGTTGATTATTTGTACACGGATCATCTGTGTTCCGTGTGATTTTTTTCTATAGAGTATGTGTAGTGCCACTTTTATCTGGTCCTCTTGATAGAGACACTAGCTAAGAGGCACAGGATCAAAGCCCTCAGCAGATTTAAACAGAAACAGATATTCACCTGTGTAGTAGGATAACTTACCAAAGAACGGCTTATAAACCTGCTCCTCACAGCACTTTTTTCCTCAGGAAATCAGATGATGACTGATGACTTTTACATGGATTCTGGGCTATCTTTGCTAGTGCACCCCTTTTTTTGCAGATAATTGAGAAGCTATACATACACACAACTACCTAAAATACAATGTGTATATATGTGTGTGTAAAACTTTTGAACTGCACATGAGCTTTACGGCCACCCTGTACTTCACACTGCATTTGCCTTGTGTGCTGATAATGAAAGACTGTCGGGCAAAGATGTTGAGCTAAAAAGCTGATAGATAGGTAGATAACATGAAGGGGGGGATATTTGGGAAGAGACGAACTGCACAAGTGATCACTTTCCTGTCTGATTTTGTGCTGTTCTTCCCAGTAGAGCATCGGGGGGGCAGTGAGTGCTCAGATGAGAATCATCTTTGGTTTGGCTTGACGCTTTCTGCCTAATGTTTCTCCTTGCTGTGTTCTCAGATCACTGTGTGTGATCGTACAGCTTGGATCTGCAGAAGGTCACCAACCAAGGGCAATTGGGCAAATGCTTTTCCTTAGAGAAGAGACAACCTTTTTCTTTGCTCAGGTTCACCTGTGGTAAACCTTTTTTTTTTAAATTTCAAAATATTTCAAGGGTGCGAATGTGTCCCTTTTGTTATGCTTTGTTGGGGTCCCGCCCCCGGGGCAGGGTCTGAAAAGACCTATGGAACTGGCACGACTGAGTGAAAAAATACCAAGTTAGGAACGATGATAAAGAAAGTGGCATGAGAATAGAATTTTCAAAGGTGGGAGCCCAGGGGACCACCGCCCATTTGTGGGCTCCAGCGAGTGGCCCTGAGTGTCTGTTCCACTCAGCTTTTATTCAAATCTCTTTGCCCAGGTGGTAAGCTGAGGGAGGGAACAAACGCACAGCAATTTCTCCCAGTGAGCAGATCAGCTCCTATTGTTATTATTATTCACTTTAAGGATTTGAGCAGTTTTGCCCCCCAATTTTTCTTTCCCGTTTCTCTCCTTTATTTATTTTTTTGACTTGATAATTTTATTTTTATTTATTTATTTATATTTATTAAATCATGTTTGTGTGCATAATTGCAATCATGGGGTACAATGTGTACTAAATGTAGAATATAAATGTCTGCACACAATAACAAAGAAAATGCCATGAAAGCTATGTCATTCAATTTTTTTTTTGCAGTTTTTGGCTGGGGCTGGGTTTGAACCCGCCACCTCCAGCATATGGGTTTCCCCTACACAAGGCTCAAGTTTCAGATTTGAGCACTTTGAGGAATCTGGAAGTTGAGGCTTGTGTGGGGGAAGCCTCCTGTCTGAAGTCACACACTCAGCTTCCTAGGGAGGTGTTAAACTCTGCTAGTTCACTGTGGAGTAATACACCACTGGAGTAACTCTCCGCTGAGGAATCTGTGGGAGAGAGGCTTTTTCCTCTCATCACCACCACCCGGGAGTTCCTCTGTGCTAAGGAATGTAAGCCCTCCTGCCCATAGCTCAGGGCTTGAGCCCTTGGTCTCTGCCCAGCCAAATGCAGATCTCCACAGTGGGAGTCTGCTTTGTCTGTTTAACAGACAGATAGGACTTGTCACAGTCTCTTCTATGACCATTATTTTCCTCAGCGTGTTCACAGACTCAGCAGAGGTGTTTATGTAAGCCAGAGTTTCAGGAAAGGCTAAAAATTTGTTCAGATAAGAAATTTAGCAATGGCTAGCTTAAGGGTAAACTAGCTGACTTTTCTTTGTTCCAACTCCTTCAGCTTACTTTTTAATTTTCCCTTTTTCTAGGGGTGCCCTCCCCGGCCAAGAATGGGGTCTTCGGTCCCCATTCTGTCTGCAATGCTTGAGTCAGGGTTATAAATGTGCTTGTCACCCAGATAGTGCTCACTGCACCTGGTAGGTAGGTTTACTAAAAAATAGAACCAAGGCCCCATACAGGCCAAACAGGTCCCATCAGTCACTGGCTACTCTCTGTCAGCTGTATATGTCATCTGGCAGGTTCTGCCACACTCCATACACCCTACTACCTCCATGGAGCCTTGGACTCACTGTTATCCCTTCCACTTGAATTCTCCTGCCCCAAATACTTACATGACTCTCCCTGATTCCCTTAAGGTCTTTGATCACCTTCTCAGAAGGATGTTCCCTGACCAGCATACAAAATATATCACCTCCATCACAGCCCCTTTCTCTTTCTATTTTTCTTCTTGGCTCTTTCCTTCTTTCTTGGTTTTCCCTGTCCTCTTTCCTTCCTTCCATTCTAATTTCTTTCTTCTTTTCTATATTGACATTACACTGAATAATTGCTTATTTCTGCCTTATAGCATCTAGAGGAGTGCTCAATCCATAAATATTGAGTGAATGGTTTTCTAAACAATCAAATAACTTCAACCTCACTTCTCTAAGTTGAAGAAAAAGATAGCTTATTTTTCAAGAGCTTGCGAGCTGTATGGTGGTGCCATTTGTAATTTAGGGGGTCATCATGTTAAACAAAGTTTTTTGCCTGTTAATTTTTTTTATTTTATTTAGAAATTACTAAGGCAATACTGTACATTAGGCAAATCTACCACCAATTTTAACCAATTGGCCACCATCTAATCCTAGCCTTTTGAACCTCACCAGTAGTTTTTGTTCAGCTAATATTATGCCCTCAAATAATGCCAGTTGTGAATTAAATTGGAATAAAACTCTCTTCTCTGATGCTATTTACACTTTGGTATTTATTTTGCCTGTCAGCGGTGCCTATGGTTACCAAGTAGTATTATGAACCAGTGGTCTAGTAATAGAGCAGCCAACATCTTTATATCTGTTTGGAATTGTTGTGTAGAGTATTTTCTGGACAAACATCTCTAGTAAATGAAACCACTTACATATGAGTACCTGTATATCTTTCCCTTAAATGTTCTAATTTTTATCATTTTACCACATTTACTTTAATATCTTTATCAATGCCTTTTTTTAACTGAGACATTTAAAAGTTGCAAACATCATGTTATTTTATCTTAAACACTTCAGCATGTATCTTATAAAACCAGGGACTTCCAGGCAGTCCCTGTGGCTCAAAGGAGTAGGGCACTGGCCCCACATGCCGGAGGTGGCGAGTTCAAACCCAGCTTCTGCCAAAACAAACAAACAAAAACAAAAAATACAGGGACATCCTTCTACAGAAACATTATTATCAGTTTTTATTCTTAAGAGGTTGAATTATCATCTCAATAATGTTATCTAAAACACAGTTCTATTCAAATTTCTCTAGTTGTTTCATATATGTGCTTTATAGTTGTGTAAATGTAGGTTTTAGTTTTCTTACCTTTTAGCACCTTATCTATCCAGAAGAACAAAATCATTTTACTATAGGGACATTTACACCAGAATGTATATTGCAGCTCAACTCACAATGACAAAGACGTGGAAGCAACCCAAGTGCCCATCAACCCATGAATGGATTAAAAAGCTATGGTATGTGTATTCCATACCATACATACTGAGTACTATTCAATATTAGGAAAAGGTAGAGAGTTTAGATTTTTTGTGTTTACTTGGATGGAGCTGAAACACATTCTTCTTAGTAAAGTATCTCAAGAATGGGGGAAAAAAGTATTTAATGCCCTCAACACTAATATGAAACCAAAATATAAACAACTTTATGCCCACAAGAAAGAAAAAACACAAATATAGTCTAACAAGAGGGGGGGAGGGTGTAGAAGGGAGGGCAATTGGCAAGGTCCCACCTAATGTGCACAATGTGAGGGTGTTCTGCACGCCCCCAGTGAAGGGCTCAACTCAACTTGAACTTCACCTGAAATTGAAAACAATGTAACCTAAACATTTGTTTCCTCATATTAATCTGAAATAAACAACAACAACAACTACAAAAAGATCACAAACTGTATTTAATTGTTGAGTTTCCCTGGTTTTCTTTAGTCTATCACCATCTCTCTCTCTCTCTCTCTCTTTTGTTACTTTGTTTGTTTGTTTATTTTGGTCTTTTATGACTTAACAACTTAGACAAAACCAGGTCAGTTGTTTTGTAAAGTACTCTACAATTTAAACATTTTTATTTTCTCATTATTAATTTCTGGTTAAATATTTTTTGCAGGAATATGACATGGCCTTATGTGGTGGTGTGACTTCTCCTTGCATCATATCAGGAGGTACATAATGCTAATTTGTCCCATTACTGGTAAGTGCCTACTTTGCTCCACAGTTTAAGATGGTGTCAGTATGCAAAAGTATCCTTTTCTCTTCATAATCCATATAATCTACTGGATAAAACTTTAAGAATGTGCCTAAATCAATTCTTATATTGTTGGCTTGTGTCTTTCTTTCTACCGATAGTAGCTGACATTCTTTTGTTAAGAAGAACTTTTCCTCTGCCTACCGCCTGTCATTTTGTTGACTTTAAAAAAAATGCCATATATTGGAATTCATTGTTTGTTGGTTTTTTTTTAAGTGACTTTTATTATTTATTTATTTATTTATTTAGGCACTTTTTTGGACAGGGTCAGGTTTGAACCTGCCACCTCTGGTATATGGGGCCGGTGCCCCACTCCTTTGAGCCACAGGCGTCGCCCTGTTTGTTGGTGTTTTGATGCTGAAATTGTCCTAAAATTATCCAGTTGGCTCTTTCAACCTTGCCCCTATGTTTTGTTTATCTCCCCACTATTCATTGAGTACTTTTTGCTTTCTAAAATTATAAAAACATTTAGATGCACTTTTTCTTGCCTCAGCCATTTCTCAAAGGAACACAAGCTCCTTTATGGGGAGGATTGTATTTAGGACCCAAGATGTTGGCATCGGATGAGCTCATTAATATTAGGGTGGGCATGAGCAATTTCCACTTCTATTATGTACAGTCCATTTCTATTCCTTTTACTCTTGTTCCTACTTACTGAATTTTGGATTTTATACAATTAAAGCTTTCCTTTCTTTGTATTTTCCTCAGTTAAGTATTTAATTTTGAATGCTGCTACCTAAAATTCTGTGTGATTCCTAAAGCTTGGCAGAGGGAGAGTATGTCTCTGCCTCCACCTGACAGCGTGAAAGCTCTCAAGTTCCACACTTCATACACGTCTTTCTCAGTCACCTCTGTTTGCCTTTCATCTGATTTTTACAGATGTTTTGAAGTTCCCAAAATAAATAGAGATAATCAGTAAACCACAATATCTGGAAGATAAAGCAAACGCTTACCTGTTTGCTTTGCCATCTGCTTCATTTTGGATTGGATAAGTACATATTCAATACCCGCAAACAGCATGCAGTTCTCAAATACCCATGGTGATTGGCTCCAATTCCATCTGGTAGATTCTGATTATTTCATTACAATTGTTCAGATTTATAAACCTAGCAATTAAAAGTACTTAGACATGTTAATACCTATGTAGCCCTTAACCACCATGCCTCAAAAAAAAGGGAGGGGGAGGTTTTATAAGACATTGTTACATTGTTTCATTGAAGGGACTGTTATTATTCTAATGGAACATGTTATACATGCATATTATTTTTAAAAGGTTCCTTTCTTTCTTTCCTTTTAGAGTTGTCAAGCCTCCATTTACAAATAGAAGATTAACTATAGTTTATTTTAATTGTTCCAAATTTCACAATGGTGAAAAGCAACAATACAAATCCCAGCTTTTTCTTTCTTTCTTTTTTTTTTAGCAATGTTTTTATGTGAAGATTAAAAGTGTCTGTGATTTGTTCTAGAGTAATAATTTTAATTGGCTCGAGTCCATTAACTGCAGGGAAAAACACCTGGCAAGGCGGTTGGTAGCAGCCCATTCTTGTTAACCTTTCAGCCTTCACAATCACTATCAGCAGGCTCTGAGTCAGGGCCTCTAATAAACCGCCATTAAAGTTGCTGACAGCTGTAACTTTTTATAGGTTTCCAGGACCAAAGAAAAGAAAATGTTCTGATTAATTAGAATCAAAGAATTTTCAAATTCCATAACCTTAGAATTGAATGATTTTTAGATATATAAAATAAAATAAAGATCCATGTGACCTTTCAGAAGACATTTTCCTATACAGAAAGTAAATTTTTAAAGTATAATATTTTAGTTATTTTACTACAGCTTAATTTGTAGCTACTGTGCTCTTTTATTTTTTAGTAAAAGAGAAAATAGCTAGAGAATTAAAAACTTAGCTTACCAACTATAGAAATAAAATTTTAACTGGGTCTTTTCAACATGTAAAAGAATTTCTGCTAGAGAATTATAGAAGCCCTTTAATCCCCAATATTTGTGGGAGATTACATCTCATTCCTACAGGGAAAACCTTTTCTTTCTTTCTTTTGCTTTTTCTGTCTTTCCTTCTGGCTTTGACTATAAGAATACCAATCTGCAGGAGGACACTGTGTGTAAAAAGAACCTGTGCAACCTTGGTCATGTGGAAACTAAGGTGGTTCTGTGTGTATGCCCAAAACCAGAGGCAGCTATGCTCCTGTAAGAACCTACAGCATTCATCTTCTTTCTGGAGTTAGACAGCTGCCTTTCTACATTAGTAGAAAGAAACCATAGATAGGGATTGAGTTTGGAGCCAGTTTACATCATTGCTGACTTGAAGCAAAAACAATTGAGGGCCATCATTGTACCAGAATGGGAGGTTTCCTAGGGGCTAGTCTCAGGAACCACAGGTATAGTAGGATAGAGAACCTCTGTCTATACCCATGATTCAGCTCCAGTAAAATCATTTTTGTGAATAAAGGAATATTCCTCAGTGGGGAGACCTAATAATAGACTGAGATGAAAACATCACCCAACTTTCAAGCTTCCCACCCAATCTTGGAGACCCTGTTGATAACAACAACTCCTATGGTTTGAATGTTTATCTCCTTCCAAACTCAGGCTAAAATTTAATCATTACTGTAGCAGTTTTTAAAACTGAGAACTGTAAGAAGTTATTAGGCCAGGAGGACTTTTCCCTAGGAATGGATCAATGCAGTTATCATGGTAGTGGGTTTGTTATCGTAGAAGGAAATGGCTTTCTTCTAAAAGGACAAGCTTGGCCCCTTTTTTCTCTCTTGCACTCTACTTGCTCTGCTGCCATGTTACGATACAACAAGAAATTCATCACTAGCTGCCAGCATTTTAATCATGGACTTCTTAGCCTCTGGAACTGTGAGAAATAAATTTCTGTTTATTAAAATTACCCAGTCTGTGGTAGTTTGTTAAAGGGGCACAAAATACACTAAGATAATACTTGCTGTTTGCAAGATAATACCATTGCAAGATGATGCCATTGGCTAAGATTCTGGAGAAGTAAATTTAAGTAAGGCCTGAACTTAGAATAGAGTAGACTTTCTCTTTCCTTCCTTCCTTCCTTTCTTTCCTCTTTCCTTCCATCCTTTTTTTTTTTTTTTTAAATAAAATGATGCAAGTATTTACTAGTGGGAAATATAGTAGGATAACACTTTGAGATATAAGCCATGCTTGTTTTCTTAAATTATTTTTTTAGAGACAGGGTCTCACTCTTGCTCATGTTGGTCTCAAATTCCTGAGCTCAAGAGATCCACCTGCCTCAGGCTACCAAAGTGCTAGCATTATGGGCGTAAGCCACCATGCTGCGCTTAAACTCAGTTATTTATAGCTTTATTTTGAGAAAGCACCCAAAATATTCCACATTTATGTTTTCGTGAATACATATAACCAAGGTCTGAAATGAAGATTAAAAAAAAAGAGGACAAACTTCAAAAGAACTTTTGAAAAAATCTTTAAAATTCCTAGTTGAGAGAAAGGCCTTTGGAATTTCTAAAAGCTTAAGGTTAAAACAACCAGAAGAATTGGAACACATAAACAGAGAGAACTAGTATTTCCCATGCTCAGTGATTCAATAAAATTTACATGGAATGAGAAGAAGAGATAATCAGATGATGAGCAAGAAAGTTTATATGGTAGAGTCCCTATGTCCTGGTTCTCCATATTTGCTTGAAAACTGAGGAGGCTCAGACAGATTCCCAAATCTGAGAGCAATATCTCATCTGTTTCCCAGTGAGTACCCCAGAAAATCCCAGACCTCCCCTAGTTCCCAGTGGGAACAGAAGGACAGCTGGAGCTGTTTGCCTAAGACAAGAGAGCCTGGGGGCAGCCTCACAGAATTTCTTACAGTGGCAAAGTAGAGCAGTCATCATTTCTTGTGTCTTTGGGAGGCTGCTGGAAACTTGCAAAGAGAATTCCTGCAGGCAGGAAGCACTTTGTGAGGTAGGTGAGAGGGCAAGAGTACCTGAGGCAGAGAGGGTAAAAGGAGACTGAGTTCCCATGATAATGGTGTTAATCCATTTAGGAGGATAATGCTCTCAGGACCTAAATACCTTCTAAATATCCCGCCTCATAAAACCATCACAATGGCAATTACAGGGCAGTCCCTTCCCTTCCCTTCCCTTCCCCTCCTTTCCTTCTTTTTTTTTTTTATTTTTAAGTAGAGTCTTACTGGGTCACTGGGTAAAGGCCATCCTGGGGAGTGTGCAGTGGCATCACCATGTCTCCCTCAACCTCACACTCCTAGGTTTAACCAGTCCTCCTGCCTTGCTCACCCTCCCAAATAGCTGGGATTAAAGGCACCCAGCACCAGGCCTGGCTAATGTTTTCATTTTCAATAGAGATGGGAGTCTTGCTCTTTTTCATGTTGGTTTTGAGCTCTTGATTTCCAGTGATACTCCCACCTTGGCCTCCGAGAGTGCTAGAATTACAAGCATGAGCCACTGCACCCAGCCAGCAATTGCATTTCAACATGAGTGTTAGAGAGGGTCATTTTCAATATAGAAATTTGCATTAGAGATATTTGTTTGTCAACTTGAATAAATCTTACTATACTGTGAGTTCCTGGAGAATAATGATTGAATGTCTTTAAATCTTTCTGATTTCCAGGCGTAGTAGGAATGGTAGGAAGTACTACTATCTTCATAGTAGGAATTTCATGAAAATTCCTATTTTCATGAAAATAGTAGAAATTTAATAAGTATTTGTTCAATGGTGTTGAATGGATTAATTTTCCTGGTAACCAGCTCATTTATATAGTATTATCAGTTGTGATGCTCAGACATAACCAGCCACAGTAGCCATCAGCTAATACAAAGAAGGCATGAAAGGGAAGCAAACCATGAGCTCCCATGACTTGAGGGCATAGATACCTTGTCTCAACAACTGTTACCTCCACTTCTTTAAGTGCTATCTTGGCTTGATTTCTAACACACTCCACTCATCTAGTTTTCCTCCTACCTTTTTATTTACACTTATTCAATTTCTACTTTGTTCTCTAGTTGAACTTATCCAGTCTTCAAACTATAAATTGCTTCTGGATAAATATCTGGGCCACGCTTCTCTCCCAGCTCTAACTGCCTTCTTGACCTCTGTATCTAGATGTCCAGTCAGCTTCTAAAACCTGTATCCCCAGCTACAGCGGATCATGTGGTAGGAGGATTGCTTGAACTCAGAAGCAATCCTCAGGAGGTTGCAGTGAGGTATGATGATACACCACTGCACTCTGCCTGGGGCAACAGAGCAAGACTGTCTCCATTCCCCCAAAGAGTGGGTGATTTTGTCTGGTGGAGAGTGACTTTCATTTACATGTGCCTGTTCCCTTCAGTTCCAGTACATGGGCAGTGGTTTAAAGTCCTGAGAATGAGCACAAGAGGGAAGACGTGGCAGAGACTGGGAGAGGTCTGCAGAAACAGGAGACAGAGAAAAAGCTGAATTAGTTTGGAAGGATAAGGGATTAGGTCAAGCTGGGAAATTTAGGATCACAAGGGTATAACTACACAACAAATATGCTAACTCTGGGTGAATGATCACCAGCAACATGAAAAAAGATTAGTTCAAGGCTAGAGAGTCTCCCTTTCCCAGAGGTCAAGGTTACCTACCTGTCCCTGCTCAGAACACAATATGTCAGGAATCCAGGAATAAGTAAACTGTTCACAGACTAAATAGTGTCTGCCACCTGTTTTTATATGTCCTTTAAAAGCTAAGAATGATTTTTTACTTTTTTAAATGCTTTAAAAATGATCAAAATATTTTGTAAAACTTGAATATTATAAGAAGATAAAATTTCATATAAAGTATTAATAAATAAAATTTTACTGGAACATAGCCAATAGCAGAGTTGAAGACTTGCAATGCAGACTACATAGCTAATAAAGCCAAGATATAGGATATGGCCCTTTGCAGGTAAAATTTGCCCACTCCTGCAATACAGTCTGTTATAGACATAACCTAGGGAGAAACAGAGGAATCCAAAGAACTGAGCTATAATCTGAAAAAGGCTGAATTAACCACAAAGAGACCATTGAATTATTGAATGTCCTAAATTTAACAAGATTAGACAAAGATTAAAATTAGCAAGAAAGGTGATGCCAGGTTAGCCACATGGTCCTAAAAGGCTCAGTGGGACATCCTCAATTATGAGATGTCTCATGAAGGGTGGTCTCTTGGTCTTCCACAGACTCAGGGCAGATTTACACCTTATGTGAATATAATACTTTATAGCAAGTTGCAAGCACATAAGATTTTACTGCAGCTGAAGCTTATGAGACCTCTAGGCAGAACTATGAAATACATATATATATATTTTTTCTTTTTTCTCCGTCTTACAGGTCTGTTGGCAACTCTACGTTAATACTTTATAAGGTCCTAATTGCACTCAGGCTGTTTTATTGATGTTTTGTGGCACTCTGAGTTGTCTTCCCCTGTTTCCCACAAGGCAGTGGAAGCCCCTTTCTTTTACTCTGAAATATGAATGTCTGATAGTTTTGGATATGTTAAGTGTTACAAATATTTTGAAAAAAATGGCGAGGGAGCTCAGGAAATTTCATCCTAAAATACAACTTCTTGGTAGTTTGAGTTGAGGCCTTTCTAGATAAAAAGGCATTGAGGAGGCTTCGCCTCTGTGTAAACCGTAAACTGGACTGACCCAATCAAAGGTTCAAAGGGACAATTATTACCTTGACATATTGCAGGAAAGAAGATCAAGAATACAACCACACCTTTAAATCCCCATACAATATCTGTCTCTCAGGTTAATTTACAAGTTAGTTTTCCCCATTCATTTGTCCTTCCTAGTACTATGTGTCACCCCTGAACAGAATTACTTGTACTCTTCATTTTCCCCTTCCCCGCTAAAAGGCATGTGTAAAAATATGTGGACCCCCCTGGGCTACTGAGTAATCACTCTGTGATTCTCCCTAGGCATACGGTAAATAAACCTTTCCATTATTAATCTTTCTTAACTGTGAGTTGATTTTTCAGGGAACTTTTAGGGGAAGGGTATAACTACACAACATCATCCCCTCATCCCTGCAATGTTTTATTAACGCAAGGGGTAACTGCCTAATGGAAGAACTTAAGCTGTAATATTTAGTAGCATGCTTTTAAAATTTAAGCTGTAGATTCATGTTAACACAATCGTTCAATTTGTAAGAAATCACATGTACATACGTATGATTTTCCTTTATTTGTTTTGGAAATTTGCATTACATATTCTGATTTTAAAGGAGAGAAAATGTAAATACATAATAATTGATGTCAAGTAAGACATCTGGATTTAATATGCCAATTGGGAAAGATACAGAAGTAGTCACCTCTTCCTTAACCCTAATCTTGAATTTAACACATTACTATTGTTCAGGGGTTCTAATTTCTCTTATTGGTTATGTAAACAACCACTAATTAAAGCTAATTCCTCATTTACTAACAATTTTCAGTCTTAGGTAATGTTTTATTTTATTGTACTTAATCCCTAAAAATAACTGTGAATAGGTATTGTAATATCAATTTTTTTTTTTTTTTTTTTGAGACAGAGCCTCAAGCTGTCGCCCTGGGTAGAGTGTTGTGGCATCACAGCTCACAGCAACCTCCAATTCCTGGCCTCAAGCAAGTTTCTTGCCTCTGCCTCCCCAAGTAGCTGGGATTACAGGTGCCCGCCACAACGTTCAGCCATTTTTTGGTTGTAGCCGCCATTGTTGTTTGGTGGGCCCAGGCTGGATTGGAACCTGCCAGCTCAGGTGTACGTGGCTGCCACCTTAGCCTGTTGAGACACAGGTGCTGAGTCTGTAATTTTAATTTTAAAGAAGAAAATGGTAATACTAATATATTTAATAATTTTTCCATTCAAAATTATATAGTTTGGAGGTGACAAAAACCTAGATTGAAGCTCAAGTCCATGTAACCTCAAAGTCTATGCTCATTTTTAAGAATAAGTTTAAAATTCTAACCACTACTTGACTCTTACTAAGTTTGAAATACACTTTGGTAAATGACT
This sequence comes from Perodicticus potto, assembly GCA_963574655.1. Taxonomy (NCBI): domain Eukaryota; kingdom Metazoa; phylum Chordata; class Mammalia; order Primates; family Lorisidae; genus Perodicticus; species Perodicticus potto. The sequence continues at coordinate 23,765 of CAUYRH010094452.1, forward strand.
TAGGTTTTCTTTGTTTTGTTTTATAATTGCTGCATTTCTTATACATATGTCCTTAAAGGCATTTGTTGCCTATCCCTTTTTTTCTCTAACCCTCAAGGTTAAAAGGTCCAGTTTCACTATGACAGCATCGACAGCATCCTTCTTCAAAGGAGATAATGGCAAGGTGACAACTGATTGTGCAGAGTTAACCTTGAAGTTGTTCCATGTTAAATCAGTTTTACTTAGGGAAGTCTTTTCATCCCGAAGGTCTCTTTTACTCTGTCATACAATTTGCTGTCAAACTAAATGACGCATTTAAATTAAATGACCAAAGATAATGACTATAACAAGGGTGAGACCAGTACAATTACTATTGTAATGTCATTGTGACACGAATGACCCTGTGATGTTGGAGTCTTGATAAAAGGAGTGTCAAGTCATGGGAACCTGTCTCTTGGCCAAATGATGATTTTCAGTGGGCTAGCATCTTTAAAAAGTTGCCCATAAGTTTTTGTTATCATTCAAGTTTATACATGATTGCAACGCTAATTGGAAATGGAATGTAAAAATATTATACTCAATTTCACCATCAAACTGAATACCATTAAAATATGTTTCTTACTAGAGCTATATAGTATGGTAAAAATAATTGGAATCATAATCATAACCAGAAAATTGGCTTGGCTACACTGTGAAGGAGAAAGATAAATTGATAAACATGTTCTTCAAAGACAATTGAGGTTGTAAATTGGATTTTTCTGGCAGAGATTTTGGCACAGTTTCCAGACTGCCAGAATAATATCTCCTCTCTAACTCCTGCCCACCATCTTCCCTCTTTTCTTCTTTCCTACCTTCCTTCCTTTGCTACAGCATGAGAATCATAGAGATTAGTAGTGTTTGGTTTTGTTGCACAAAAGGGTTTCTTACAACTTTACTTCTACCTTTCCAGTTTCAGTCATTTAAATTTAACACCTATATATACTTGGCTTAAATCAGTTAATTCTTATAAGAAATGGACTATACAACTCCTGTTACTTTTTTCATACACTTTTGTCCAGGTTTTGTCATTCGATAAGCCATAGGAGAGAGACCAGAAAGTTTTGCTTCTTAAAAATTTACTCAATAACACTCTGTATATTTTCTTAATTATTTATAAGTAGAATGTCTCATAATCTTCTTTATGATATGGTCTTAATGCCCTAGTTCAGAGACTTAACCTCATGAATATGGAATCTGTTGATACTAGATTTTGATTTTGTCATTATTATAGGTGCTTGGATTTTTTTACCACTCATAACAAGAATAGTATTTTTGATTTGCAACCAGGAGAAAAACTCAAAGTGCCTTCTTTTCTCCAGCAAAATTTATAACTATTTTGCATGTTATTTTGTTAATTACATATTTATTTCTCAATAATGGAATATGTAATTGGCTGCTATTTACCTATACTATTTATCCTAAATTCCTTTTAAGTTTTGATATTTGTAATTTTTTATGATTCAGAAGAAATTAATTTTCAAGTATAATCAACCAAACCTTAAAAATAATTTATGTTAAAAATCCCCATATATAGGTCATTTTAAAAAATAGGCTTAAGTATTTAATAGTAATGAATGAATGCAACTAAATGTCAGGAAAAGCAACAAGAAAACATGCATCTCTTCCTTCTATTTGGTGACTTCTCTCACTGCATGGATGGTGTTCCCAATCATGCTTCAAGCATTAAAGTGCAATTCAGCATAACTCCTTGTAATTTTAATACAGCTGGTTTTTGCTACTTTCTGAAAAGATCCCACTCCTTCCTTACAGCTCAGTGTTCTAGGTTTTCTTCTTATCTCTAAGATTTTTTTCCCTCTCTTTGTTTTTTCCTTCTGCATAGTCACAATCATCATAATAGAATTCCTATTAAATTGTAGATTTTTGATTCTCATCCTCGTGAATGGTGAATGCAGGCTTCCTAAATTGAAGTTTCCTAGTGGGGAGCCTCAGAATCTGTCTTGTAGTGAATTTTTCTGAGTGAGTGTTATTATGCACAGTAATGTTTGAGATTTGTAACCTGAAATGACTGGCTATTTTAAGGGTTCTTCTGTAATTCTGTCCCAGAAACACCAAAATTCTTCCTATTATCCAAAAATGTCTTGAATTTTTTCTGGGCTCCAATATTAGTCATCTCCAGTCTCACTCCTGAGTTTTAGATGTATGTCTGTCCTTGGAGAACTTCCCAACATTTAACCTGTTCTTCCTCTCTTCTTTCCTCTTTCAGTGATTGACTGCCATACTTAAATACCTGTCAGAATCAGATACTGGGAGTGACTTTGATTTCTATCCTTTCCCACTGCATTAGTTTTCTCACAGACTTCTGTTTACTTCTGCCTTCTAAATATTTGTACATTCCATTCAATTCTTGCTTATACTACTGCCATTAGACTTGCTCTGGGCCCCATCGTTTCTTTCATCAAAATGATCACAACTATAATGTTCATGTTTCTTTTGTCTTCTATCCAAGTCCCATGCTTTCCCTTTCTAAGGTGTTGATCCAATCTTCTCACTTCCTTGATTAAAAGTTTTCAATAACTCCCATTTGCTTTTAGTGGAAACTATAATGCCTTTGTTGTGGGAATGAAGACGTGAGGAAACAGCAGCTTTGCCTTAGGTGCAAACTTGCTCCTGTAATTATTAAGAGATGCAAGAAATCGGACTGCACAACTCAAGATGGTGTGTAGCGAGTCATCTTTATTTTGGGCCACCTTATATATACACTGGTGGTCACATACACACTAAATCTATGATCTATAGCTTTTTTACCATTATCTAACTCCTTTTATCTAAAATTAACTTGTGGGGAGACATGCAGTCTACAAATCAACACAATACTTTCTGCTTTTACATTCTTCTCAGACATGTGTCAGCTTTTGAACAAAGTATATAAATAAAGATCACAAAGAGCTGCAGGGGAACTGAAGAAATGAAATCCCTCAAGCACACACTTAGTTAACCTAAAATGGATTTATGTCTTTGTTTCTCTACAGAGAAGAGATTTTTAGGCCCTTAACAATATGTGCAAAACATATGTCAACCTCTGATCTGTATCAACAGGGGTAGGGTTGACAGCCCCTAACCTCCTGGGCTTAATGGACACCTACTTTCAGAGTCACTGTTTTTATGGACTTTTATCTATGGACAAACAATCTCTGCATATGCTTGGGGCGGGGAGGGGGGCAGCTGTCTTGCTTCTGTATTAGCAAAAGCCATTTTAACCCATTAAATGCTTGCCTTTGTGTGGCTTATGTAGGGTGGTCTTCTTGCCTTAATGTGGCTTACAATAGTTTCATCAAGTTTCCGTACTATTTCTCACTTCTGTACCTTTCTATAGAGTACTCTTTCTTCCTGGACCCCATTCTCTACCCTCTTTACCTTGATAATTTCTACTTGACACTGGAGTCTCACTTTCTATGGAACGCTTCCTTCTTCACTTCTGGGTTATGGGTACAACTCATAGCAGTGGCCCAGATAAGTAGGAAGAAGGGGTGATCCCAGCCAGCACTACTCTAACATTGTATTTCTTTCATAGTATTTTCCAAAATTGGGTTAAATAGCCATCAGTAGCTGCAAAGGAGGCTAGTAATGTATCTGTCCACAAAAATGCAATCAAGATCATTTCAGACAAATCATGATTCATCAGTGAAACCAGACAAATTGGGATGCTGTTATCAAGGAAGCAAGGGAAAATGGCTAAAGGGAAGGCAATCAACAGTATTTACTTGGCTTTCCCTTACATATTGACACTACAAGGAGTTGTCTAGCTTGCCTACTCTTTAATCCAGCCCTGGTTATGTACAACTTTCTTTCCCCACCCCCAGGGCTGTTTCAAAGTAACAAGCAAATGCCTGCAGAGCTTTCCCAGTCAAGGTTAAAGTCTAGGCATTTTGTGTTTGCTGCCTCTTAAGGGAGTCTCTTGCTACTTTGCATGCATGCTACCTGTTTCTGGAGCTGAAGAAACACTGCTTAAAAGGATTAATTTGGCTGGTGCTCCAGAGAATTTGGAAGGTAAACAACTGTTTCTTTTTTTGTCAATATGGCAATTAGGAACAGGGAGATTAAAGAAAGAAAAGTAAATGCAGCTTTTATTTCTACAGTAGATGAATAGGCTAGTGAGTCACTGAATAGGTAATGAGCACCAGAATAGTTTGGGATTGACAAATTTAGTTCAGGGATAAAATTCTCTCTTCTATCAACTATTTTACACCCCAAAATACCCAAACACAGCATATGCAGAAGCTTTACAATTTAGAATTTGTAATTTGTGTTCATTTGATTGTGACATAAAAATGTTTTTATGCCAGAGACACAAATGTGCATAAAAATTTGGTTTCAAGTAAAAGGTGATTTTGCTACAGTCAGGAGTGTTACTTTCAATTTTATTGTGAATACAAAAAATAAAAACATATAGATATTATAGTAGAATAAATGATCCTAGGGGAGTATCAGTAGTTGATACAAAACTATATTCTCACAGAGTGAATACTAGATTTAGCTCTGCTGTTGATTTACCTACCAGTGACCTTGAAAAATTATTTAATCTTTCTAAGACTATTTTCTTATTCTTCAAAGAGCAGTGATGATGTCTCTTTCTCCACTGAATTGTTGAGGGCTCTTTCCTATATGTCATTGTACCCATTATGTACAATTGAGTGTCTAACCTGTAACAGATATTTAGTAAACTGCATATTGAATTCAACAGAAATTTAGTAAAATATACAATCAAAAATAAAATATGTATTTAAAAATATTGTGAATTATTATACAAATATAAGCATTACCATTATTGCCAAAGAACAAATTCTAACAAATTGGGTTTTAAAGATTCAATTGACTTCTATTAGTGATTCATAAACCAGGCAGCATCCAGTCTACAAACTAGTAAGAGTTCCAGCAGGTGGAACAGAACAATTGATTTTTGTAAGGCAGCTTTAGCAGGAGCAAGGGGATAGCATAGTGCAAATGCTGGATTTGGTATCCTCAGATACTGCCCTTGTATGGGTTAAAGCAGTGGGACTGTCTCTATTATGCTGGTTTAGATTTATTTGATTCCTTTTGTTTGGTTGCAGAAAATCTGTCTTTTTGGAAAACTGGCCCGTTTGGGACTTGGCTCTCACCTTTCTCCTGATTTCCCATAATATCAGGTATTACAAGTATACTACTTAAGGTTTTGGTTTGGTGATGTGAAAACTAATATTCACTGTATAGAAATCGCTGAAGGCAATGAAGTTGCTCCGCAAGGAACAGAGGCTCTTCTTCATGAGATTATGAAGGAGAAATTTCCAGACAAGCCAAGAGATTCTGAAATTCAGACAGCAGACAATTTTAGAACCCCAGCACCACTCAACCCGAACAAGATGTCTCCTAGGCACATTATAATTAACTTCACCAAAGTTAAAATGAAGGACAAAATTCTGCAAGCAGCCAAATAGAAGAAAACCATAACCTATGAGGGGAATAATATTAGAATGACTGCAGATCTTTACTGAAACCTTTCAAGGTAGAAGAGGGTGGTTATTGACTTTTAATCTCTTAAAACAAAATAACTTTCAACCCAGGATCCTGTATCCAGCAAAACTGAGTTTCATTTATGATGAAGAAATTAAATACTTTAATGACATTCACATGTTGAAAAAATTTGCCATAATTAAACCAGCACTCCTGAATATTCTCAACCTGTCCTCCATAATGACCAGCACAATCCTCCACCACAAAAGTAAACTCACTCAGAAACTTTTGATCAAATTCCATTTGACAGTGGTGAAAGATTAAAAATGTCCACTAGACTTTCAAAAAACTCAATACTCAAAATTCTACCAGGTTTATCAATATTCTCAATTGATGCGAATGGCTTAAATTGTTCTCTAAAGAGGCACAGTTTGGCTGACTGGATACAAAAACTTAGGCCAGATATTTGCTGCACAAGAATCTCATTTTACCTTAAAAGATAAATATAGGGTGGTGCCTGTGGCTCAGCGAGTAGGGCGCGGCCCCATATACGAGGGTGGTGGGTTCAAACCCGGCTTCGGCTGAACTGCATCAAAAATTAGCTGGGCGCTGTGGTGGCCTGTAGTCCCAGCTACTTGGGAGGCTGAGGCAGGAGAATTGCCTAAGCCCAAGAGCTGGAGGTTGCTGTGAGCTGTGACTCCACAGCACTCTACTGAGGACAATAGAGTGAGACTCTGCTTCCACAAAAAAAGAAAAAAAAAAAAGGATAAATATAGACTCAGAGTGAAGGGATGCTATATTTCAGGCAAATGGAAAGCAGAAAAAAGCAGGTGTTGCAATTTTATTTGCAGATACAATAGGATTTAAACCAAGAAAAGTGAGGAAAGATAAGGATGGACACTTCGTATTTGTTAAGGGTAACACTCAACATTATGGGATTTCAATCATTAATATTTATGCACCCTACCAGAATGCACCTCAGTTTATAAGAGAGACTCAAACAGACATGAGTGACTTGATTTCCTCAAGCACCATAATAGTCAGAGATTTCAAAACTCCTTTGGCAGTGTTAGATAGAGCCTCCAATAAGAAGCTAAGCAAAGAAACTTTAGAGTTAAACTCAACCATGTAACGGTTGGATTTAACACACATCTACAGAACATTTCATTCTAACAAAACTGAATGCACATTCTTCTCATCAGTCCATGGAACATACTCCAAAATCTATCACATCATTAGCACTCATCTTCATAGCAATCCTGAGATGTAGGAATTACTCTACTCCCACACACACTCCCTTGCTCACTCATTCAAAAATACTATATCTTCTAAGGTCCACCAAATAGGAAAGGGTTGAGTTGACTCTCTAATTTTCTAATTTGTTAAACCAACAGTTCATCACTATGGCTGTTCCAAACCTTGGGGTTTATGTGGAGCCCACTGATGATCCAAATCAAACAGAGTAGCCCTGCTTCTGTCTGCATTATATGTTGGCCATTAGCAGAGATTTTTCTTAAAAAAAAAAAAAATCTCGTTGCTATAGCTTGGCTTGAAAACTACTGCACTATGATAATCACACTTGACTCTTACAGTCAGATATAGTTTCTGAGTCACTTTCATACAAAAATATGATTTCCACCACATAAGAATTCTCCTGAACCTACCATCCAAGCAAATCTTACCTCACCACCACTGCCAAGTATAAAGGCAAGCATCCCTCCACAGTCCCTGAATGGGGTTGTCTGGGGAATCTTACTGTTCCATCCCACGTCCCTGTATTTTCTGTTTATCTCTTATAGGTTGACCATGTTCAAGTTGACTATATTCAGGAAAACTCAGATCACATATTTTGAAAACAGAATACTGTTGTAATAAATATTAGCAGAAGTTAACATAGCCAACCTTTTTAATTATGAAACCAAACTCAGGGTCAGAATCATTTCATTTGAATGAAAAAGAAGAAAGAAGGAAAATCAATGCTACCTTGTTAGATTCAACTTTAGAAATTAACTAGGGATTAATTTGGCCTCTACTAAATCAAAGTACAAGGGTCCTTTCTTATATCAATTTCATTCTATCTAGATTCCATTTCAGTATTCAAAGCCAAAACTTTGAATACAGAGGACTGATTTGAGAAATTAACACTTGGAAACTCAAGTCACATCTTCTCCTTGGCTTCTTTATGCATAACTGAAGACCCAAGTGGCATTGTGGAGACAAAAAGATGAAATTTTGAAGGTCACTCTGAACCACAGCATATGCATCAGCCATGTAGATTTGTGTGAAGAAATTCATTTTTAGCCCATAGAAAACATTGTTCAGAAAAGTGTCCCATTAGATTTTGATTATTTGACAGATACTCTCTTATACATAGATTTTTGTCTGCAGAGCCAGAGACTGTTTTCTTCTTCAAAAGGAAATAATTCTGCTAAAGATAAAAAAAAAAAATTAAAAGACAGTTTCTAATGACATGAGAATCTGGTCTATTGTAATTGTTTCTTCCTTTGTTGAAAAAATAATTAGTTTCCATGGTGTAACACAAGTCAAATAAAATAGAACATTGCTAGAGAAGGTAAAGGATAAAAGAAGTTTCTCTTTGAGAAGAAAGTTTCAGAGTATTTCTACATGGAATGGTAAGTTGCATATCGAATTTCCAATTGGAATATAGACAACAAATAGCAGCTATGATTTGCAAGGATTATAGGTTATTAAAGACATCAAAATTGCCTTTCTTGAAAATTGAAAGAACAGGAATAGAAGCCAAAATATGTATGGCACCTTTCTCTAACCAAAACTCAGCCTCCCATAGTGTAATTTTAAAACATTAATGTATCAGACATTGATATTCCTTCTTTGAATCTTTCCCCAATTAAGTAAAGGAAGAACTCTTCACATCAAGAAAGATTTTATTTTTTTATAGTAGCCTTTTATTTTCTTCACCTATTATGCCATGAACTCATAGAGAAGAGCAAGATTCTTACCAAGAGGATCAAGAATGATTTCAAATCACAAGAACTGAATTGAAAATTTTTCCTTTTGTGTACTTTAAGAATTCATTATCATCCAATGCTGGCAATACCCTCTAGCACATAGAGCCAATCCTTCTCTTAATCATTTATCAAGAAAATGGAAGTGAAAAAACAATTTGTAAATGTACCAACACTTGCTTCATTCCCTTGGTCACTCATTAATTGCTTATTTGCTGATGACAGCTGACCAGAGTCGCAGGATATCTGTACTTTTTCTTTTTAAAACAAAATGTTTGGGGATATTTTGTAACTGTGTGGTTGGTAAGATTTAAGAAATAAAATAGATGCCTAGCATTCTCACCCTAAAAGCAAGCATCTAGCATTCTCTCCCTACACACACATATATATATTTATATATATAAAGCAAATATATATGTGTGTATATGTGTACATACATATATATACACATATACACACATATATATTTGCTTTAAGGGAGAGAATGCTAGATACATACATATATATACTAGAATTCTTTATTTTTCAGAGTCCCCAGATAGTTGGCAATGCCGCTTAGCTGTAATTGGTGGAAAAGATAAGGTAGCATGTACTTTATCCATCTTAACCACAACTGAAATTTATCAACTTAATTTGCTTTTAATAGTCTCTTATTATAGTAAAAAAAATGCTAACACTTGCTTAACATGTGCTAAACACTTTATGAAGTGTTTATATTTACTCACCATATTTGGGAAAGTTTCAATCATTATTTCTTCAAATTATTTCTGCATGAATTTCTTTGTCCTCTTTTTCCAGGACTAATATAAGAAATTCTGATATTGTCCCACATTTCTTTAAGACTTTGTTCTTTTTCCATCATTTTTTTTAGGACAACAAACATTTGGTAAATAATTTTGTCCCCATGTTAAAAATGAGAAAACAAAGGCTTATAGGGATTAAGAGAATTGCTCACACAACTAGAAAACCAGGTATGATCCCAGGTTTGTCTGGCTCCAGAATCAAACATCACATCATTGTACATTAGAGGTAGGAGAGGCTCTGTCATGCAGCCAGGGTCGGGCCAGAGCTACTGACATTCTGAGTCCAGGTAAGGATCAGGGGGCAGCAGTCTTCTTTGAAACTTATGTTTTCCTAGCTTTCAGCATTGATTAGGTCAGGTTGAAAGATATACTTATGCACAAGCAGTTTGGGTTTTAATAATGCTTTGTGTTAGTTATTGGGCAGGTGTTTGTTTAAAGGAAATGGAAACAGGTGTGTGGGCCTTGATTCAATTACGTGATGAAGGGGGGACACACTGATCCATGGCCATTTTCAAGGAGAGAGGCTGATTGTGCTAATTAATCATTTGTCTGTCAGAACAAAATAGAACATAATAGAAAATGATGTTCCAGTTGCCATAGGTATGGAATACAGACTCATGTATCCAAAGCTCTCTCAGCAACCAGACACAACTGTTTATGATGACAATAATTAAGATGCAGTCTCTGATTCTCATGGGTTACATGTCTGGGTTGATTAGAACGAAAGTTGTTTTATATACTTTTGCCAACAGCTCGGGACCTCATCCAACAGGAGTAGCCTCTCAAAGGAAACTTTCCCTTCAAAGAGATTAAATAAATCTTTTTCAGTCAAGAGGAGATCCCTGAGCATGGCTGGAAGTGGCATTTTCCACTCTGTGTCTTGATACACTCAATTTACCTTACCTGACCAAGATGCTTATGCTTATAATGGAGTAGCATAATAATATTTAATTCACGCTTTCATTATCCACTTGCCACTCAATAGCCAGAGTGACCTTTTAAAAATATCAGGTACATCATCCACCTGTTTAAGAATTCCCAGTGGATTTTCAGTATACTTAAATTAAATCCAACTCCTTACTGAGATTTGCAAAGATCTACATGAATCTGGCCTTGCATAGCTGACTTCATTCCATACCACCCTCTTCCTCTCTCACTATCATGCACCTTTATGGGTCTTCTTGCTGTTTCCTGAGCACATTAAGCTCATTCTCACCACAGGGGCTTTTCTTTTGCTGTTCCCTCTTTATATTTGCTTTCCTCCCTTCCCCAGATATTTGTGCGGATGTATTTTAACTGTCGCCTCTTCAAAAAGACTTCCTTAGCAATTCTATCCAAAATAATAAGGTTTCTTCCTACATACTTCTCTGCGTATTCTTTATCCATAACTCTATTTTTTTCTTCATACCATGCCTTACCTGAACTTTTACTTCTTTGTTTAGCAGCTGTCTGAGATTTGGAGGGACCAAATGATCAAACCATATCAGTTGCAGTGTCACATACCTGACTTGAACATGTATAATTCACCTCCAAAATTTCCCCCTGCTCTAGGACTGCACATGGGGCTCACTGAAGACCTCCTCCAACTCATTGCAATGCTGTCTCTTCTCAAGGGCTTTCTTTAAAGCAGAATTTAGTATGTATATACCCCATGCTTATATGGGTTTTTCAGATTTTAGTCAAGCATCTAGGTTAGTGATTGTCAAATGTGACTGCAAAATAATCTGACAAGTATTAAAAGTTACCAGTGCCTAAAAATCACACCAAAAACATTTTATATAATTGGCTTAGGGTGCTCCAATAATTTTAATATGTGCAAAAAACTGAGAACTGTTGGTCTAAGTAATCTATAAGAAATTATATCTATAAGGAAATAATTTAAACCTGTAAGGAGAACTTTTAATTTTTTTCAAGAAATCACACTTCTGACCTACAGTTGTTGATACCCCTGTGAGCCACCATCTCTATCCAGCTCTGCATTTTTCAACCTTGATTTGCACTTTGGGTCACCCAAACCGTCACACCTTTGCTCCACTTTGGGGGATAGAATAGAGACTGGGAAATGCAAAGCAACTTACTTCCCAGACAGAAACTTATTTTCTCCTGAAATGTCTGCATTTAATAATAACTTGGCTGCATTAGATATTAATTTTTGAGAGATCTCTATCCTCCTCGGATGTAAAAAGCTGGGAAGAGTGTTACTCTTAACAACAAAGAATAGCCAAAAAGAAAGTCATGATTTTTGTAAGCCTTTCAAAGATATAACTTCACAGGGCAACAAGTAACTTTAAATTCAAGAGAAGACAATCCTCCCATCTCTTCCTGACAGAGAGATAGCAATGTCTCACTCATAGTACTGGTTGGGAATGTATATATTTTTTTGTTTGTATATATTAAGGATACTAATTTTTGTGTATTAATTTTATAATCTGGCTACTAAAAACTTTTAAAATCCCAGGAGAATAATTACTAACAATATACCTCACAGAATTTTCATTAGATAAAGAGAATTATGACAAAGTGGGGCATATCCTGGTAATTACAGGTTGGTAAAATAAAAATAAATTAATACAATCATATTAACAGACTGAAGGAAAACTACTTATAATCATCTTAACAGATTTAGAAAACACATTTGATAAAATTTATATCCTTTTCACAATAAAATCCCTAAGAAATTAAGAGAAAATTTCACAAAGTGACAAAGGAATTCTACAAAATTCTACAGCTAATATCTTTCTTAATGGTAAAAAGCTTGATATTTGCCTCCTAAGATCAGGAACATGGAGAGGATGTCTACTTTCACCATTTTTATCCAATAATTTACTGGACATATTACACAGTGAAGAAAAACCAAAAGGAAAGTAGATTAAATGCATGTAGATTGTAAGAGATCAAACTTTATGTTTGAAGATGACATTTTTGTGAATATAGAAAATTCCAAAGGATCTATAAAGGAGCTATGAAAACAATAAGTGGTTTTAGCAGAATTGCAGGATACTAGGTCAGCATATAAACTATTTTTACATGTTTCCAGTGAATAAAATTGTAGCAAAAATACAAACAATTATAAGTCTAAGAAAACATCTGTAACTTTCCTTACTGAAAACTATAAAATATTAATTATGGGAGTTGAAGAACATTCTTCTTAGTAAATTATCACAAGAATGGTAAAACATGAATCCAAGGTACTTAATACTAATATGAAACCATAGATGAACAAATACACACCCACACAAGAGAAAAACACAATTAAACTCAAGTGGAGTTTAATAAGCCAGCTACTACAGAGGACTATACCTATAAAGAATTAATGGATTTAAAAGAAAGAGAATTTAAAATATGGGTGATAAAGACAATAAAAGGAATGGACAAGAAAATGTAAGCACAGAACCAAAAGATGGATGAGAGATGTGTAGAATATACAAAGGATATGGTGGAGCTTAAGGAAATGAAGGAGACAATCAGCAAATGTAAAAATGCAGTAGAAAGTATCAAAACTAGATTAGACCATGGAGAAGAAACAGCCTCAGAGGTAGATGATAAAATTCTTGAGTTAACCCAGGTAGTTTAAGAGGCAGAAAAGAAGAGAGAAAGCAGAACAGTTGCTCAGAGAACTATGAGACTTCACATATGAAGCATTCACACATACAAATATTAGGGATCCCTGAAGAGGAAGAAGATTGTCCCAAAGAAATGGAAGCACTACTGGAGACAATCATAAATGAAAACTTCATAAGTTTTACTAAAGATTCTGCCACACTTCTTTTAGAAGAATCTCAAACCCTAGGTCTTCTAGAAGGATATCAAACCCTGGGTCTTTCAACTCAAATAGAGCATCTCCAAGACACATTGTAATGAACCTGTCCAAAGTCAAGATGGAAGAGAAAATTCTGCAAGCAGCCAGGAGTAAGTGCCAACTGAACAACCGGGGCAGAGCCATTAGGATGACAGCAGACTTTTCAACTGAAACTTTCCAAGTCAGAAGAGAATAGTCATCCATCCTCACCATTCTTAAACAAAACAATTTTCATCCCAGAATTCTGTATCCTACAAAACTAAGCTTCACAATTTATGTAAACACTGAGGAACAGTTATGACTCAATAAAAAATAATTAAAAAAAAATAAAAATAAAGCATCACAAGAATGAAAAAAAAAATAAAGTAGTATTCTGTATCAAAAAAAAAAATGAACAAATGACTTGAATAGACATATCACCAAAGAAGATGTACTATTCACCAATAAACACATGAAAAAGTGCTTAATATCACTAAGAATTAGGGAAATGGAAATCAAAACTGCATGAGACACATCCTGTATGTTAGGATGGCCACTATCAAAAAATTAAAAATTTATCTCATACTTACGAGGTCTGAGATAATAAAGAAAAAATAAAAAATAAAAAATAAAATAAAATAAAAAAAAAACACTGAGGAAATTCACCACAATAGGACCAGCTCTACAGGAAATACTTAGACCTATTCTCAACACTGACCATCACAATGGACCATGAGCAAAGTAAACAACCAGAAGCTAAAGGTCAAAACTAGCTTCCACTTGGCACAAAGGAAAAACTGTACAACACACTTTCACAGAATAAGATGAATAGAATTCCACCACACTTACCAATTCTCTCAATAAATATTAGTGGCTTGAACTCTCCATTGAAGGGGCACAGCTGGCTGATTGGATAAAAAAGCACAAACTACCCATATGCATTCATTTTTTTTTTAAAGTGTTGAGTATTTTATTAATGTTAAGTTTTAAAAGCTTTGCATTTGTGATACACTAAGATATAGGAGTGCTTCTTCCTAAAGAAGTTATCCTTTAGCATTTGTTGTTGGTATAGAAGTTCTGGTGCTTGGATATTTCTTTATTAAGCATTTTATAAATTCACAATCTTAGCCCAGGCCTTAGTAGAGCAAAATTATGCCCTCATCTTCTTTTTAGGATTGTAATGTGATGGGATGCATTTTAAGAAGATTAACCTGAATAACTTGTGAGTAAGTGACTCTGGCATGAGTGGAAGCATGAAGACCAGCCAATAACAATTACAGAAGTTTGGGCAAGATTCAGAAATGGAGTGGTTTTTTTTTTTTTTTCTCTTGTCTTTTCTTTTTGTTCTTTTTTTTCATAAACAAAAATCAAGGTCACTTTATATTTGAGAGCAGTTCGTATGAGTTGTCCCAGAACAGGACATTACCCAAAATATTTGACCCACTGTTAACTTTTAATACCTAAATAATAACAAACAGTTTAAGATACTACATATGATTAGTATTTATAAATGAAGTCTTATCCCAATTTAGTATTTTTTTCAGATTTCAATAATCCAAGAGTTTATTTTAGCCTTCTCTTTCTTTGTGAGAAACCCAATTCTTATCATCTGTTCTAAAATATTTACCTCTTTGTGCAATTTTAGTACAGTTTCAGAATCACTAATCCATACTCCTGTGAGAAGTACATTTATTGTCTAGATGATAGCATTTATTTACACTTCTTTTTGTCTTTAATATTACAGTATCCAGTCAAGATGGCTTTTTCCAATTACTTACATTAGTTGTTTCTTTCCCATATCCTTCAGTGACACTCTTTAACTCATTCCTATTATCCAGTGTCTACACCCCATTTCTTTGAATTCCTCTTGCAGAGGTTATCTTTGCCTCTATAGTTTACCAATCACTTTAGTTTCTGGTTTGTCTTTCCCATGTTCATTTTGCATAAATGACAGCATACATGTGTATTGTCTTATATGTATGTATATTTATTTTCTTATATTCCTTCTCTTCCTCCATAAAAGATATACAGTAGAACCTTTATAAGTTGACCACCCAAACTGGTCAATGTATGGAGGCAGTCGACATAAGGAAGTAAGCCTACTGTGCTGCTACATACATGTGGTGCTTGTTTGGTATATGAAAATTAGGTCAATGTAGGGAGGTGGTCAATTATGGAGGTTCTGTTATATCTTACTACAGATACTCTTGTGATTTGCTTTTTTTACTTAACACCACATCCTGGAAAATATTACATATCCATTGACAGAGATCATCCTTGTTCTATTCTTTACAGCTTCATTACTTTGTTGCATGGATGTCCCACAGTTGAATTGACAACTTTCAATTTAAATGTTTTCAATATCTCACTATTAGATACAATACTGCATATAAAAAGGTATTCAACATTGTCAGGTTATTAAGAAAATGTAAATCCAAACTCAAGAAGATACCACTTTATACCTATTTGAATGGCTGTAATTTAAAAAATGGAAAATAATAACCAATTTAATATTTAAATCCACTTTTTACTCTCAAAATCATTGTTGAGGTGAAATATAGGCCACTTTATGTGTTATGACAACTTTTCCACACTAATTTCCTAGCTCATAGCAACCAAATGAATTTACTACATCAAGAACTACATTTCCAGGGCTGTATTTTGAAAAGAAACAATAAAGCATCTGTAGAAAAACAGAATTTGCACCAAACTCCTCTTATTGCCTAAGGAGTTATTTCTTTTGTGCAGATTAAAGAGGGTGGCAAAGAATAGGCAGGCTTTGTTAGCCCATTACTCATGTAATGAGATTTGAGGTCAACTATTCAACACAATTTTCAATGGGCACTTTCCCCAGGACTAAATTGCTGCCTATAGACATTTTCATTATTAAATATAATTGCAAAATAAAAGACAAACACTTCTTATTTTCTCTAGCCCCTGGCTTTTTGAGTTTGTCATTTTATTTGATAGAGGAGGTTTGCGCAGCTGGGAATTATGCTTAACTTTGAAATATCTGACTCTCACGTGGGACTCCTACAGTCATTCTTCCATCTCGTGACATGTCCCAAGGTGTCTCTCCAGGTGACCCAGATAATTCTATTTCAGAAGCCAATCAACCTTGAAAGTATAAGTGATTTGATAACTGTCTTTCAGTTAGCCCCAAACATTAATATATATTATAATGCTGAGTATCCTTTATCAGGAATTCTTGGAACCAGCAGGGTTTTAGATTTTGAAATATTTACATTATACCTGTTAAGTATCCCTGATGTGAAAATTCAAATCCCAAAAACACAATCCTGTGGGAATTTCCTTTGAGCATGCTATTGACACTCAAACAGTTTTAGATTTTGGAGCATTTTTGATTTCAGATTAGGGAGGCTCTACTACATGCTCATTTCTCCATAAAACTGAGCCATACCCAGCCCACTGATCCTGTTCATCAACTCTAAATCTATTCCTGCCTCAGTGTGATTTTGTTCCAGGTTCTCTCCTTTGTGATCCTGTGCTTCTCCCTGTGAACGTTTTTATACCCCTAATCCCTTTGACCAAGAACTCTTGCCCCATTATAGCTTGGATTCTAGAGAGGTCAAAGTATGCTTTAGAGTTGCAGGTAACAATAGAACTGTGGGCTCAGGTCCTAGTTCTAAGCCGAATTTTTACTACCTTACCACCACTGTTGCCAAGTCTCATCATGCCTTACTGTGACCACTCATTGCCTTGTGCCGTGGTGACAGCCTCACAGGTCTCTGTTGTATATCCCCCACCCCACCCCTCCTCATTCCACCTCACCAAACTGAGTATACTGGAATATCTGGCTCTCTTGCACATCATGCCAACACTCAGGGGAATCATGGGACCCTGTCTCAGATCCTTTGTCTACCTTAGTTCCCCATGCTAGCATTTCTGCTGTGTCTACACCATATAGCCATGGGTCACTTTGCTAGGTGGTCAACTGGAATCTCATATGGTAAGCAGGCTAAAAGTCCCCTAAGAAATCATATTCTCAAACCTCTCTCAGGGAATCCCAGAGTCATAATAGAACACCAGAACTAGGGAGCACAAAACCCACACTAAAATTAGATTAATTTTTCCTTTCTCTCCCTCCTACTTTTCACATTTTATGGATGAGGCTGCATCATATGCTCTCATAAGTTCCAATCCTGCTGATTCTCCACATTGATACATATAGATAACTTCTACAGTTACCAAAGTATTTTCCTCAAGATACAAAAGAAAAACTCACCCACAATGATTCCCCTTCCATATAGTCAGTGTCATTCTTTTAAATCCTTGCAAATCTGATAGATGAGTTTGTTTTGCATATATCTGAATAATAATGAGGTTTTCACACTTTTCACCCTTTCTAATTTCTTCTTTTTGTTTTTTGTTAATTGTATATTCAAATTATTTCCTAATTTTTCTATTAAATATTCATTTGGGAGTGTAGAAATAAATGAAGAGCACTCAAATGAGACTAAGCTGAGACTATCTCTTCAGAGCTTGCTATAGTAAGAAAGTCAGTAGAAGCAGGGTGTCCTATGTGATTTGTTTATGAGGCATATTTGACTTTTTTGCTTGACTTATGGAGTTGGAAATAGGCAGAAAATTAAGAGGAGATGAACTCCTTGACCAAGTTCTTACTGTTTGCACCTACTCCCATTGGTACAGAGCTTGAGTCAAGTTCTATTTTTATAATATACATTGTCTGGCCATTGTCTGTATTTCAGTCTCTTAAGAGAGGAAAGATGATTCTTTCTCTTTGATATTTAAGAACTTTTGGTAGACAAATGCCATGGGAGTAAGAAACAAAAATTAAAATAAGAAAGAACTCTTTACAGATTAGGGAGTTTTCATCTTTGTTATAGGTATATGTTGCAAATTGATCCCAAGCTTTGAATCTGTTTAATGTATTTATATCAGTTTTAAAATTTTATAGGAACTATTATTTTGCATGGCCTCTGTTTTATTTATTTAATCTAGAAATACTTTTTGCATTCAAAGAATTAGATTGTTCACTTATATTTTCTTTAAGTACTTTTATTGTGCTACTTTTTTTTTTTTTTTACATTTACTCTTTTCATATACTTGGAATTTATGCTGGTAAAAGGTGGGTAGTAGAAACCAAATTTTTTTTTCTAGATTGATATGCAGTTACTGCAACATCACTGATTGATAAATTTATCCATTTCCTATCACTGAGTTTTGATTTTGATAATATTATATCACAGACTAAATGTGATTCCCTCCTGCCTCAGTCTTCAAAGTAGCTGGGACTATAGGCACACGCCATGATGCCTGGCTAATTTTCTGTTTTTAGTAGAGAAGGGAGTGTAGAAATAAATGAAGACCACGCAAATGAGAATAAGTTGAGGCTATCTCTCCAGAACTTGTTATAGTAAGAAAGTCAGTAGATCTTAAACTCCTGAGTTTAAATGATCTTCCAGCCTCAACCTCCAGGAGTGCTAGGATTATGGGTGTGAGTCACCGCACCTAGCCCATACATTAGTTTTGTCTATTATCTACAACTGACTTTGAAATGCATCAAAAATAGTATACTCTGTTGGAAGGATAGAAGAATAAATAGATGATAGAAGAATGATAATGCAAGAATACAAAATGCCACCATACACTCTTGGTGAGACTGAAAACCAGTACAAACTCTAAGGAAAGTAGTGTGGAAATACTTCAAAGAACTAAAAGTAGACCTACCATTTGATCCAGGAATACTGGGTTTCTACCCAAAGGAAAAAATTCTATAAGAAAGACATTTGCATACAAATATTTATAACAGCAAAATTCACAATCACAAAGATGTGAAAACAGCCCAAGAGCCCATAAATACATGTATGGATTAATAAAATATGGTATATGTATACCATTATTACTCAGCCATATAAGAAAATCGTGACTAAAACCTTTTGTAACAACCTGGATGGAACTGGAGACCATTCCCCTAAGTGAAGTAACACAAAATTAGAAAAAAATAAAAAAAAACACAAGTGCTCACTTTTAAATTGGAACTAAATGATCAACATGGATCTGTACTTATGGCAGCAAAGATCAATGGAAATCAAGCAGGTGAAAGGGGAGAGAAGGTGCTGGATAAATTCACACCCCATAGGTATAATGCACACTGTCTGGGGGGATGGCCAGACCCAAACTGTACAAAAGTAATGCATGTAACCAAAATCTTTGCAGCTCCATAATCTGTTCTGAATTTTTTTTGCAGTTTTTGGCCTGGGCTGGGTTTGAACATGCCACCTCTGGCATATGGGGCCAGCGCCCTACTCCTTTGAGCCACAAGCACTGCCCCATTCTGAATTTTTAATAAAGAATATAAAATATAACATCTGGATAGTAAATTCTTTTAAGTTTTCTGTATGTTTGGAATTTTACATAATAGAATGTTAGAGAAGAGAAAAGAAAAACAAAAGTACACAGAAAAGCTAAAACAATTCTGAAAAAAAGGTTACGATCAAGAAAATGTATCTTGCTAGATATCAAGAAAAACATAAACATATGTAAATCATGTTACAATGTGGTGTTCCCACAGAGACAGGAAAAATGGTCACTGGAATAGAATAGAGAACCTAGAAACAGACCTATATGAATGCAGAAACTTCACTTGTGATGGAAATAGCACCACAGATCAGTGAGGGAAGGAAGGACCTTTCCAGAATAGTACTTGTGTGATCAATTTTCTACATAAAATAATAATATAAAGTGATATTCTTTCCTAACAGCATAATGGCAGATGTATTAAGGACTTAAATAAGAGTCTTCTCACTTCTTGTTTTAGAAGACATGCTGGTTATTGACAGATGATCAGAATCCATCTCCACTTTCTTCCTATGTGCCTCGCTGCAGTCAGAAATCTTTAAAAAAAAGAAAAATTCCCAACGTCCCAGCAGCTAAGGATCCTGATACAAATTAGGTCACATCAATTAGGTCCACTCACATGAGATTTAAAAGGTGACAGGAAGGTCACAGCTTGCTGCTTGAGGCTATTTTCTCCTTCAAGCAAGACCGGAGAAAACCCAGCAGACGGTTGCCTGCCTTGCTGGGTCCAGGGGCAGCTACAACAGCAGGAGTAGCTGGGTTCTGTTCCCAATCTTTGGTCACCAGCTTCAGAGCTGTCAAAATGTTGATTTGGTGGCCATGGTGGTGGCTTTGCAATTATGGCTTCCTGATCTTCGAGGATAGCTATGGCAGTATGTGCTTAAATTCAATAGTTGCAGTGGTAGCCTTTTGATTCCCTTCTTCCACATTTGTACACAGGCATAAATTCCCATGGTGGTTCAGACCTATCATTTCTAGGAGTTATTCCTAGTGGTCCAACCTAAGTCTAATTGCTGGAGGGTAGCGTATATTTCATCAGAATGAACTCCCTCTTTGAGACCATTCCAGCCCTAATGTGAGTGGTGGCTTTGTGTTTTTGCTGCTAGGTGGCTTCCTTCACCAACCACCATGTGACTTCTCAGATCTTTCATCTGCCACAAAATTAATACCTTATACTACATTTCTTTTGTTTCCTACCAGAATGATTTCTGTTTTTCTAACTGCATCTTGACTGATACATACAAGTACATCACTGTGATTGGATCTCAGAAACCAGGAGAAAAAGAAAGAAAAAGGCAAATTCTAGCAGAATATGAACAGTAACTGCACTTACATATTTAATAAATATGCAAAAATAATATGTTGATTAGAGACAAAAGCAGGCTAAATTTATAAAGAAAAGCTGTAGGAAACTTTTAGCAATGGAAGAATAATTTTTGAATCTTCCTCATTTTGAAAAAAAGAAAAGAAAAAGGTCAACCAGGTAGGAAACTCCAGACCCATTGACACTAACGCAAGGGACAAGAATAATCCATCTGGTGTAATACAGGAACCAAGTGCAATACACCTCAAAATCTGCCACCTGAGACACAGGAGAGAGTACGCGTATTTAACCTCTGGCGCTCATCTCCCAGAGTTGCCCTCGAGGATGTTAATGCCCCTTTAATACCATGATGCTTTCCACTTTGTCCGTGTAGTGGAGTGACTGAGTAGGCTTCAACAGCTGCGACACATGGAGTGACAGAAAAGCCCAGGGTAGAAAGCAGGAGATATTCTAGGCTGTGGGCAATGATCAGAACAAAACAGTGGGACTAAGTAATGTTAACTGAGTCTAAGACACACCCAATGCAACTCTCAAACATAACATTAGAAAATAAATTTTCTTTCAAACTGCACATGGAACATTCAGGAAATTTGACCATATTTTAGGCCATAAAGAAAGCGTCAATAAATGCCGGAGGTGGCAGGTTCAAACCCAGCCCCGGCCAAAAACTGCCAAAAAAAAACAAAGGAAATCTTCAATAAATTCCACAAATAAGAAAGCTATAAACAGCATTCTTTGACACCAAGGAAATAAAACTAACAGTGAATTTCAAATAATAATAGTTTTTTTATAAAAAAAACTATTTATGTGGGTATTAAACAACTGGTAAGTCAACAGAGAAATACAAAAAAAATTCTCAGAAATAACAAAATAAAAATATTAAATATCAGAAGTTGATATAAGCACTGAGAGGGGAAAATGTATAACAAATAAATAACACACCTATATAAGTACATACATATATATAACTCCTAACTCCAAAAATTAGATAACATAACGTAATAACGTAAATAAACATAAAGCCAAAGGAAGAAACTAGTAAGACAAAAGTATGATGAGTAAGAAAATATTAAAAGTAGAAAAGCTTTTTATTTCAATAAAATTGGAAGAGACAATCTATTAGCCAACCTAATGAAAGAAAAAAAAAAAAGCAGAGTGGGGAAATGACAAAAAAGAACTAACCCCAGCTCGGCGCCTGTGGCTCAACGGGCTAAGGCGCCAGCCACATACACCTGAGCTGGCAGGTTTGAATCCAGCCCGGGCCCGCCAAACAACAATGACGGCTGCAACAAAAAAAAAAAAAAAAAAAAAAAATGGCCTGGCATTGTGGTGGGTGCCTGTAGTCCCAGCTACTTGGGAGGCGGAGGCAGGAGACTCGCTTGAGCCCAGGAACTGGAGGTTGCTGTGAGCTTTGAGGCCACGGCAATCTATCCAGGGTGATAGCTTGAGGCTCTGTCTCAAAAAAAAAAAAAAAAAAAGAACTAACCTCAATCAAGGACCTTTAACATATTATAAGAAATGACTATTGCTTCTCGTAACCTTCCCCAGAACAGTTAACACCTGTGGTCCCAGTATCACATCAACACGTCCTCAAAATGTCCTGGTTTGGAAAATGATTTTTATGCTCAATCATATGTTGCACAACTCTACATATACATTTGGAAACACAAATGGAAATAAATAATTTTGTAGAAAAAATGTAGCAGCAAGTTTACCTGAAGCAGAAGCAGAAATCTAAAAGGCCAACTACCACTCTACCACTAAAGACAGAGAGGAGATAGTTCCATGGATTCCCATGGAAATAAACACTAAGACCAGAACCTAGTTTTGTGAGGGAGTTCTACAAAACCATTAGAAATCAGATACAAGTAATAACCAATGTTATTTATGCTATTCCAGGGCACAGTAAGAGGGGGAAATTTTCCAAATTCACTTTGGGAAATGGGAAGATTGATACCAAAACTTGAAAAAGATTACACCAAAAAGAAAACTATGAACCAGTCTCACTTATGACTACATCCATGTAAAAACCTTAAACTATTAACCAATAGATTCTAATGGCACAATAAAAATGTGTCCTAAGTTATTCCTCCTTCCCAGCATATAAGGCTTGTGAAGTATTAGAAAGTCTTTTAATATAATTCATTATACTAATAAAGCTAAGGAAAAAGGTAGATCCAATTGTAAATAAGATATATTAGTTTCTAAATGAATCAGATGTTTAAATGTCAGAAAATGAAGCCACAAGAATACTGTTTAATAGAAAAGATCCTCTATAATCTGTAAGTGAAAGAATCTTTTCTAAGACATAACTTACAATAGCAATAAGGAAAATTTGATATATTTTACTACATAACTTTTAAAAATTTTTTCTTATGAACAGTGAGAAGGGTATTAAAATATAAACAGCAAACTTGGAAAAAACTATTTGCAACTTCTATTATAGACAGAAAGGTAATAACCCAGGCATTTAAGGGGCTACTTAGAAAAGGGGTCAGGAATCTGAATGAATTATTCACAGGAAAACAAATGCAGAGGATTCTTAAACAGAGAAAAGAATATCCAATCTCAGTCAAATTAAAGACATTAGAAATTTATTGAGACATCATTTTGGCAAAAATCCATAAGTGTGACCATTATTCTGTGATTGTCTATGAGAAAGCAGACACTTTTAACATTACTAGAGTGAATGTAATATCGAGCACAATATCTAATGAACATTCTTCAGCACAGTGACTTATGCATTTTCTCTTTGATCTAATTATCCCACTTCTAGAAATATGTTCCACAATAAAATAAAGAACATCTACATCACTCCCAGAAATGTCCTTTGTGCCTGTTTCCAGTTAAAAACCTGTTTCAAGCAACCACTCTTCTGATTTCTGTCACCATAAATTAGATTTGCCTGTTCTTGAATTTTATGTAAATGCAATCATAAAATATGTACCTGGATTCTTTGTTTAAAATGTTCTGAGATTCCTTATATTGTTTGGGGTAATGGTAGTTTGCCTCTTCTCAATGTAGTATATTATGTATTTCACTATATAAGGATGCCATGATTTGTTTATCCATTTGCTTATTGATTCACATTTGAGTAGTTTCCAATACAGGTCTATTATGAATAATCTGCTTGAAAATTCTTATTTTCTTTATGCTTAACTAAATACTTAGAAATGGAATTGTACATCAAAGGGTGGATGAATGTTCAACCTTGTGAGAAACTGTCAAATATTCTCCAAAATGTGGTATCATTAGCACTCCTACCAATAATATTATATATGACAATTCCAGTTGCCCCAAATTATTAATGACTTCTATATTCTTGGTTGTTTGTTTATTTTATTTATTCTAATATGTGTAGTAATACTCTAAAGTAAGTTTAATTTATACCATTGAGTACCACTTTCATATGCCCATTGGCTATTTGCATATTTTTTACAAAATGTGTGCTCAAATACTTTGCCAATTTTTAAAATTGTTTGCCTATTTTATTGTTGCTTTATAGGCATTATTAATATTCTGTGGATAAGAATGTTTGTGATAGGTAAGTATTTTGAATATTATTTTCCAAGTCTATAGTTTGTTCATTCGATTTCTTTATGTTATCTTTCAGTTAGCAAAAGATTTTATTTCTGATAAAGAATAATTTGTCAAATGTTTACACTTAGTCCTTTTTTGGTCTTGTCTAGAAAATATTTCTATGTCCCAAGTTTTCTGAAGGCTGTATGTTATATTTTCTTCCAGGAGCTTTAAAGATCTAGCTCCTCTTATTAAAGTCTATGGTACATGTCAGATCAATATTTGTGTGTGTCATGAGGTAGTTAAGTCTACATTTTTTCTATTTAGAACACCAGGTGTTCATTATCATTTATTTAAAAACTTTCCTGATTAAATTGTCTTGGAAAACTTTGTCAAAAATGAATTGATGTTAACTACTTCTGGACTCTGGTTTGTTTCACTCATCAATTTATCTGTCTCTGCTATCTAAAAAGGGATCTCAATCAAGGTAATCTGATAACTTTGCATCTGTTCAAAGGATTATGTAGCATTTGTTTTTTAATCAATTTAGGTGGTGGATTACATTTATAGATTTGCATATGATGAACCATCCTTGCATTTCTAGGATGAAGCCCACTTGGTTGTGATGAGCTATTTTTTTAATATTCAGCTGAATTTGGTTTGCTGACATTTTATTGATAATTTTTGTGTCTATATTCCTAAGGGATATTGATCTGTAGTTTTCTTTTTAGTTATGCCCTTTCCTGGCTTTGATGTCAAAGTGATGTTGGCTTTGTAGAACAAGCTGGGGAGGATTCCATTCTTCTCAATATCATAGAATAATTTCCACAATGTATGTACAATTTCTTCATGATAGGTTGGATAAAATTTGAGTGTGAAATCATCTGGTCCAAGACATTTTTTTTTTTTTTGGAAGATTTTTTATTGCTTCTTTCAGTTTTGGTGATGGATATTGGTTTGTTCAGAAATTCTATTTCTTTTTGACTGAGCCTGGGAAAATTGTCTCTTTACAAGAATTTGTCCATTTCCTCCATGTTTTCAAGTTTATATGTTTCATATGCCCTTGAAAAGAACATGTTAACACACTGAGTGGAATGTTCTAAATGTCAATAAATTTCATCTGGTTGACAATGCCATGCACATCTTCTGTATTGCTTGCTATTGATTGCTTTTCTACATGCTCTTTTTATTACTGGTAGAGGTGAATTGAAAATTTCCACTACAATTGTTTCTTTCTCTATTTCTTCCTTTAGTTCTGTCAGTTTTCATTTCATAAACCCAACTATTAGGTATCTACATACTTATGATTTATGTTAATATGTTTTCTTGATGAATTAACTCTTTTGTAATTATAAAAGGTCCTTGTTTTTATCTGATAATGGTTTATGTCCTGAAGTCTACTTTGAGAATCATCTTTTAATTCCAATTTATTTATGCTTACTATTTGCCAGATAATATCTTCTCCATTTTTTTGTTTTTATCCTTTTTGTGTCTTTATACCTAAAGTCTATTTTTTATAAATAGCATATAGTTTGGTGTTTCTTTTTTATAAAATCAGACAAATTCTGTCTTTAATCTGAGTGTTATTCATCTTATAATTACAAATGTCTGTCTTAATACTACAACATTAATCTTTCCTATATGTCTCATCTATTATTTATTCCATCTTTCCCTAATTTCTACCTCCTTTTGAATTTGTGGAGTATTTCTTAGAATTTTATTTTATGACCATTCATGACTTAGTAGATGTATCAATTGATTTTCTTTTTTAAGTTGTTGAACTATGGTTTATTATATGCAACTTTAACATATTACAGTCCATGTTCAAATGATGTTATGCCATTTTACCTGCAATGTAAAACCTTTCAGCAGTATGCTTCCCTTCTCTTCTTTTCCAATCTTTGTTCTCTTATTGTCATATATTTCACTTTTATATAATATAATGTTGGTAATGAACTGGTATTCTTTATGCTTTCTGCATTCAAGTATCATTTAAAAATTAAGAAATTAGAAAATACCTTTTTATTTTAATTAGCATGTTTACCTTTTCCATGGGTCATATGTTCTTGTTTCCTTGCATGTCCCATATTGTTTTTAATTTTATGCTGGATATCCCTGCCCAAGCACAGGGACTGAGATAAATAAGTTTTCCCCCTAGAAAGTGGCACATTTATTCTTCTGTTAGACACTAGCATGAGGAACTGAGTCAGTCTAATCTGATGTTAAGCTGTACTTTGGCTTTGTTAAGTTTATTTTACTACTGGCTCCAAGTATTATCAGGTGGCATAGGGATTTCCCCTTCAACATAGCTTGGGCTCTATACATCAGTACTGTTAAGATATTTCTGTAGTTCACTGCCCAGCTGCCTGTTTTTAAAACTGTGCTATTTCTCTATATATTATCAGAGCCCAACTTTCAGGGTTTGGGGGTCTTTTCTTTGTTTTTCAGTCTCTCTTCAGGTTTTATTACTTTGAGGATCATCTCTCTCCATCTTCCTACCCAGCTTCTAGCCTCTGATCACCTTTAATGTGTATGTGGTGATGGCCTACAGTGCCTTGGGGTGATTTCTCTTGGCTCTATAGCTCTGCTCCTAACATTCAGCAGGTTGCTGCTTTGTGCTTAGTGAAGGCCTGAAAGGCCCTTAGCTCTTTTGCCCTGTCTTCAGTGGCCTAATGAATTAAAGTGAAGAAAGTGCAATGAGTCTCAGGATAATATCTCTGCCTTGTCTCAGACCCAGCCCTTGCCCCTGACTGCAGCATACTACCTGCCTTGTTGCACTCAATGAAGACCTTTGAGAAAGTGATGACAGAAAGTAGGTGTAGAATCTCTCTGGCCAGGGATCTTCAGTATTCTAATCCATCATTCCAATTAATACCCAGTCATTAGGGCTTCTCTTATCTCTTCCTACAATGGATTCTTCTCCTCTCTTTCTATCAATGATTTTGACAGCCATAAGTCTCTTCTCTCCTAAGAAGGATTACTTTCTCTAATTCAGCTCATTTATACTTCCTGGAATTATCAACTCCATGATGGTTTTTATGACTTATCTTGCTTATGTTCATTATCAGAATTTTGTGATATTCTATATCCTAACTGGTGGTCAAATTCTCTTCACTCCTTTTAATGAAGGCCGTTTAAGTGGTCCTGGAGCTATAACCTATTACCAGATGTTCTCACATACACATTTCAAAGTTTTCCTGATACTCTAAATACAGATTTTGTCCACATTGATCAAGAAAAGTCTTATTTGACAAAATTAAATTTGATTTTTATCATCAATGGGAATGGAAAAATAAGAGATGAGGCAACAGAAAGGAAGAGGTTCCTACCATGAGCCAAATGCTGTTTCAGATACTTCAATAGTAGAATCTCCTCAATACTCATAACTCTGCAAGACCCTATTATTATTCCCATTTTGTAGTTTAGAAATGAAATCTCAGAGATTAAAATTTCTGTGTTCACCCAGAATGTAAATTCTGGACAGGGCTTATGCTCAGTTCTCTATGACTTCAAATCTTGTGTTTTCTTTCCCAGGATACTATATGTGTCAAATAAGAAAGTGTATGGAGAAAGGGAGGGAATTGTTTAGAAAGTAGTGAGTGACCAGGTTGAAGAGGTCAGGTGAGATCAAGTGAGCCTTGATTCTTGGTGTAGATGTTCAAAGCTGACCTCAAAAGCAATTGGTATCACTATAATTTCTTATAGTGTGATGAGAATATAAGAAAAGTTCTTCTGGAAGAACTGGCAGAGATAAAGTATAGTTGCTTAATCTGCACCACTAACCCAAACCCAAATGAACATATAATCTAGTGAAAACCATGTGCTTACTTTATCAACATAGCCTGGAGGCAGATCCTCTAACTTTCTTTCCAACCAGTGTTCACCCTGTGGCTGCTCCTTTGTATGCATTCCAGAGCTGTCACTGCCAGGCCGGGAAGTCCTGGACAGATAAGAGGAGGAGGCCAAAGTTCTGTACAGAGACCCTTGCCAGCAACTGGGTAGCTGACCTTCTCCCTGGCAAAAGGCAAGAGAGTTTCCCACTGGGCTTTATGAGTGTAGTAATATGAGGCATGTAATTTCCTTGAAATCAAGTGCAGAAGTTATAGCTGCTATTTTAAATACATGCTGGGTTTAAAATTTCCTTTCACATATTCCTAAATTGTGTGTCATTTTTCATGCAGTTGAAACCAAAGAGGCAAAGTCCTAAAACTTTAAAAGATATTTACATACCATAAAAACCTTAGTCAACAGTTTTCCTTATGCTCATGGAGAGTTAATGAACTTATTAATAATGTTGTAACTAAAACTCAAACATGATAACCCCTTATATTCAAGTCTTCTCTCTGAGAAACAGAAGCTTTAAACTACTTTGCAAATACCTTAAAATTCCATGTGCCCTTTGGGAAAATATATATGCTTCCTCCCTATCTGCTCAGAAGTTCCCATAAACAGTGCATCGTGTTTTCCGTTACTACCATCTGGTAGCTGACATCAATTCCCTCACTGGTTTCCTCCAACAAAGCAGCCTTATATGAATGCTTGAGGTAATGTTTGACAGGTTTTGGTGACACAGTGGGGTTTAGGCTCAGTTCCTTTATTGCACAGCCTCTCTAGTGGAGATTTCTCAGAATCTGAGCAATTCTAGGATTTGAAATTTTCTAACAGTTTAACTAGAAAAAAGCAAGCAAGGGAACAGGGCAATGAATTGAGTCTCTGCTCATTTTCTTGTGCTGTGAGAGGTCAACAGTGACCAGAGTCCAGGTGCCCCTTAGTGTTTTAGAACTGCAGTAGTCTCTATATGTTTAGCATGTTTCTCATCTTTAGCACCCTTACTTAAGTAAGGTCATCAGAGCATCAGAGAAGCTGTGATGGAAGTAATATTCAAGCAAAGCTTTGGGTTAGTAACCAAATAAAAGCCACATGGCTCCCCTGCTGTTCTGGTGAGTGGTGATCACCGTTTTATACAATAACCAGATGTCCAGCTTTAAGGACATATTACTCAAAAAGAATATAATCAGCTTGGTTTTCATGAGCAAGCAAATGATGGGTCATATGTACCATTTCATTGGTACAGGAGAATAGACAGGCATGAAGTATGGGAGGTTGTCAGGGCAGATCTAGCTGGGGTAGTCCTCAGGCTCTTTACGGAGTGAGATGGAGGGAAGATCATTGACTCTGGGGAGAGGAGTCTGGTTTAAAGTCACTCTTTTTCTCTTATTAGCTATGTGATATTAGCAAGGGGCCTAGGTCTTTGAAAATCAAGTTTTATACCTAAAACATAAAGTGAGCACATACACTTCATGGAGTTGTGATGAGAATTAACCAAACAATAATTAGGAGATTGTAGTGGGAACTTAATAAAAGGTAGTTAGGTCAGGGTGACTGTGGCCCTTTATGTCAGAACAGTGCTCAAGGCCCTGGATTTACAATGGATAATACAAACCAATATGGGGCTGGACCTAGAGACTGGTCAGAGATGCACCTAGGTGGGCAAGCCTTAGAACTGAATCAGCTACAGGAAATGAATAAAAATCAAAATAGTGCAGTGGGACAAAGGATGGGGTGTGCATGTCAAATGGGGACATATTGCAGATCAGATGTCTCTCAAGCATCAGAAAGCTGTGTGTCAGGTCCTAACAGGTGAGTGATGCATCCTCAGAGATAGTCAGGGCAGCCAACTGACTTCAGAAAGTAGGGACCAGCCCAAGCCATTTCACCATGATTCCTTCACCCATATTCCTCAGGAAATGCTGTCACTGAGGCCAAAAAGTCAGAAATAATTCAAAGGTTTATTTAAAGTTTGATGGTTCATGAACCCAGATGACACTGTCCCTACAGAGGGATTGGAACTTTTAGTTCTTTTCAAGAAGGATAGGTAAGTAGCTACTGCATTTTTTTCAACTTTCAGAATTTGGCTGTACTAAGCCATCTTCTCTGCCTTAATTCACACAAAGGACTTTGAGATTATAGTGACATTGTATTTTATTCACCATTGAATCTGTAGTACCTAAAACACTGCCTCTGCAGAATTCCTCATAGTTCAGTTGGATAGATGAATAGATAAGCTGTTATTTCTCAGCCTAATCTTTCCCTGCCTTTCCTTCAAAGCCATCAGCCCTTTCTTCAACTACCTCAATGTATCTTCTTAGAAGCAGGTTCTTCTTGCCCTGTGCTCTCACAGCACTGGGCTCATATTCCTTCTAGAGCACTCAGTGCACCTTTTAATGAATTTTCTGCATCTGTCTCCCCTCATTTGCATCAGATTACGAGCTCTTTAAAAAATGGGCATTGGAGGGGTGGAGCAAGATGGCCGACTGGAAGCAGCTTCCAAAACAGGCTCCTGTCCAAAAGGAAAGATAACCTCCAGAAACTGCCCAATTAAGCTGAAGAATGGGAGGTCAGATGAGAGAGAGAAGTGATAATAACTGCAGGTCACCTCTGCTGAGGCAAGCTGCAACTCCAAAAAAGCAAGCTACAGGTACAAAACTCATCTGAAAGGAAAAGTGTCTATCCCCTTCCCCAAGAAATCTGTGGGGTTTTTTTTGTTTTTGTTTTTGTTTTCTGTTTCCTTTCTTTTTTCTCTTCATTTGCTCCTGCAGGTTTTCTACAGACAAGCGGTGAACTATGGACCTCTTGTCTCACCCCATGAAAGATTGCTGTGGGAAAGCGGGTCTGCTTCCTCAGAGCAACCCTGCTGTGACTCTGAACACTCTCCTGCTAGGCAGAAAAACCAAACTAAAGTTTTCCCCACCATTCTGAACTTACAGTACACCGTTCCCCCCTTACCTGACTAACCAGAAGCCTAACCCCCACTGAGACTGAGGCAGGAGGTTCTTGAGCAGCACCTACCCCTCCCTGCCAGACCAAGCACCCCACCAGCAAAAGACTCCAGAAGGCTGTGGAGAGCCTACCTCCCTCAGGCCAGGGAATCTGCCAGTGACCATGCAGCCCCATGCCCAGCACCCAAAGCCCACCGGGCTTCTGCAGGCCCACCCCCAGCCAGGGACTGTGTGGACACATACCCCTTGGCTGCCAGGCTCACACGGGCCTACCTTCAGCCAGGGACTCTGCCGGCGACCACGCGGCCCTGCACCCCATGCCTGCCAGGCTTCCACACGCCTGCCTCAGGCCAGGGAATCCAGGAGCCGTGCAACCTGCCTCCTCCCTCCCATACCCTCTCTGCCTCTGCACTGGCCCCACCCATCTGGCCAGGGACTCTGGAAGCTGTGGGACCTGGCCCCTCCCTCTGGAACCCTCCCTGCCTCTGTGTGGAGCCCTCCTCCCAGCCAGAGACAGCTGGAGCTGTGGGCTCTCTTTGCCAAAGGCACCAGGTGTCTCACACTCCCAGAACCGTGTGTACCATCCCTCGTCCTGCTGCTGGATCCTGGGATGCCACACTCTGGAGCTGCTCCCGCAGCCAGAACTCCCTGGCTGGGACAGTATAGAGTTCCCTATAAAATTCCAGCAACAAGAGAGTGATCCAGCCAGGGTTTAATCTTGGAGAGACACCTCCCCAACTCTGAGGATGGCTAGAGGCAATGGTGAAAAACAATCATGGGGCAGAAATCAACAGAAAAACTCTGGCAATATGAATAATCAGAGTAGATCAACTCCTCCAAGGAAAGACAAGGCAGACACAGCACAAGATTCCATGCATAAACAAATGGCTGAGATGTCAGAAATAAAATTCAGAATCTAGATAGCAAATAAGATCAACAGAATGGAGGAAAAGATGGAATTAGAATTTCAAGTAGTAATCCAAAAGATGTCTCAAGAATTCAATGAATTCAAAGACAAAATGACCAAAGATTTTGATACATTGAGATAAGAAGTTGCAGCCTTCACAGAGCTGAGAAATACAGTAGACTCCATCAGTAACAGAATGGAGCAAGCAGAAGAAAGGATTTCTGACATGGAAGACAGAACTTTTGAACGCTCCCAAACCGTCAAGAGGAAGAGAAATGGAAGGCAAAAACAGATAACTCTCTCAGAGAGCTCTGGGATAATTCAAAGAAAACCAATATTTGCCTCATAGGGATCCCCAAAAGTGATGAAGTGACTTCACAAGACACAGCGTCTCTTCTTCATGAGATTATGAAAGAGAAATTTCCAGACATGCCAAGAGATTCTGAAATTCAGATAGCAGACAGTTTCAGAACTCCAACATGACTCAACCTGAATAAGACATCCCCCAGACACATCATAATCAATTTCACTAAAGTTAATATGAAGGAGAAAATTCTGAAAGCAGCCAGACATAAGAAAACCATAACCTACAAAGGGAAGAATATTAGAATAACTGCAGATCTCTCTGCTGAAATCTTTCCAGCTATAAAAGGATGGTCATCAACATTTAATCTCCTAAAACAAAATAACTTTCAACCCAGAATCCTGTATCCGGCTAAACTAAGTTTCATTTATGATGGAGAAATTAAATACTTTAATGACATCCACATGTTGAAGAAATTTGCTATAATTAAACCAGCTCTCCAGGATATTCTCAGACCTATCTTCCATAATGACCAGCGTAATCCTCCACCACAAAAGTAAACCCACTCAGAAACTTTTGATCAAATTCCAACTTCCACACTCGTGTAAAGATTAAAAATGTCCACCAGACTTTTGAAAGGCTTATCAATATTCTCGATTAAGGTGAGTGGTTTAAATTGTCCTCTAAAGAGGCACAGGTTGGCTGACTGGATACAAAAACTCAGGCCAGATAGCTGCTGTATACAAGAATCTCATCTTACCTTAAAAGATAAATATAGACTCAAGGTGAAGGGATGGTCATCGATATTCCATGCAAATGGAAAGTAGAAAAAAGGAGGCATTGCAATCCTATTTGCAGGTACAATATCCTTTAAACCAACCAAAATAAGGAAGGATAAGGATGGACACATCATATTTGTTGAAGGTACTACTCAATATGATGAGATTTCAATTATTAATATTTATGCACCCAACTAGAATGCACCTCAATTTATAAGAAAAACTCTAACAGACATGAGCAACTTGATTATTTCAAACTACATAGTAGTCAGAGATGTTAACACCTCTTTAACAGTGCTGGATAGAGCCTCCAAAAAGAAGCTAAGCAAAGAAATTTTACATTTAAACTTAACCATTCAACATCTGAATTTAACAAACATCTACAGAACATTTCATCCCAACAAAACTGAATACACATTCTTCTCATCAGCCCATGGAACATACTCCAAATGGATCACATCCTAGGTCACAAGTCTAACCTCAGCAAATTTAAAAAAATAGAAATTATTCCTTGCATCTTCTCAGACCATCATGAAATAAAAGTCGAATTCATTAACAACAGGAATCTGCATACTCATACAAAAACATGGAAGCTAAATAACCTTATGCTGAAGAATAGATAGGTCATAGATTAGACTAAGAAGGAAACTACCAAATTTTTGGAACAAAATGACAATGAAGACATGAATTATCAGAACCTCTGGGATACTGCAAAGGCAGTCTTAAGAGGGAAATTTATAGCACTGCAAGCCTTCCTCAAGAAAACGGAAAGAGAGGAAGTTAACAACTTAATGGGACATCTTAAGCAACTGCAGAAGGAAGAACATTCCAATCCCAAACCCAGCAAAAGAAAAGAAATAACCAAAATTAGAGCAGAATTAAATGAAATTGAAAACAAAAGAATTATACAACAGATCAATAAATCAAAAAGTTGGTTTTTTGAAAAGATCAGTAAAATAGATAAACCTTTGGCTAACCTAATCAGGAAAAAAAGAGTAAAATCTCTAATTTCATCAATCAGAAATGGTACAGACGAA
>CAUYRH010094455.1:0-27578 GCA_963574655.1 Perodicticus potto
CTATATGAAGACATTTATATTCTACTTTTAGTAATTTTCACTTGTACCCTTGTAAGATGCACCGTAAATGTGATTCCACCAATCACCCTCCCTCCACCCATCCTCCCCCCTCCCCTCCCTTGCCCCTTTCCCCATTTCTTGTGCTATAACTGGGTTTTAGCCTTCATATGAAAGATAGAGCTTCATAGTAGGGCTGAGTACATTGGATACTTTTTCTTCCATTCTTGAGATACTTTGCTAAGAAGAATATGTTCCAGCTCCATCCATGTAAACACGAAAGAGGTAAAGTCTCCATCTTTCTTTAAGGCTGCATAATATTCCATAGTATACAAGTAGCACAATTTATTAATCCATTTGTGGATCAATGGGCACTTGGGTTTCTACCATTACTTAGCAATTATAAATTGGGCTGCAATGAACTATTTTTAGAGGTGGGGTCTCACTTTGGCTCAGGCTGCTCTCAAACTCGTATGCTTAATCCACCTACCTCGGCCTCCCAGTGCGCTGGGATTACAGGTGTGAGCCACTGCACCTGGCTCTAATTTTAGCCATTATTAACAGTACAATTCAGGGGTACTAAGTACATTCACGGTGTTGTATAACCAGTACCATTATTCATTTCCAGGACTTTTTCCATCATCCCAAATAGAAACTTTTCTATCCACGAAACAGTAACTCTCCCTTTACCCCTCTTTCTAGCCTCTGGCAACTTCTATTTTACTTTCTGTCTATGTAAATTTGCCTAGTCTGGGGATATTGTGTATGTGGAATAACACATTATTTGTCTTTTTGTGTCTGACTTATTTCACATATTTCACATAGCATAATGTTTTCACGGTTCTACCATGCTGCAGCATGTTATCAAAACTTCATTCCCTTTAAAGTTGAATAATAGTGTATTGTATGGACATACCACATTTAGTTTACTCATTCATCCAACTGTTGCTGGATGCTTGGATTGTTTCCACCTTTTGGCTATTATGAACAATGTTGCTATGAACATGAGTGTGCAAGTATTTGTTTGAATCCTTGCTTTTAAGTCTTCTGGATACATATCTAGGAGCAGAATTGCTGGATCATATTCTAATCCTACCTTTAACTTTTTGAGGAACCACCAAAACTGTTTTCCATAGTAGCCGCATCATTTTATGTGCTTACCAGAAATGCACAAAAGTTCAATATCTCTAC
This sequence comes from Perodicticus potto, assembly GCA_963574655.1. NCBI lineage: Eukaryota > Metazoa > Chordata > Mammalia > Primates > Lorisidae > Perodicticus > Perodicticus potto. The sequence continues at coordinate 1,189 of CAUYRH010094455.1, forward strand.
ATCCCTTCCAACATATATTATTATTATTATTATTATTATTGAGACAGAGTCTCACTCTGGTGCTCTGAGTAGAGTGCCATGGTGTTACAGCTTACAGCAACCTCAAACTCTTGGGTTCAAGCAATTTCTTGCCTCAGTTCTTCTATTTTTAGTAGAGATGGAGTCTTGCTCTTGCTCAGGCTGGTCTCAAATTCCTGAGCTCAAGAAATTCACTGCCTTGGCCACCCAGAGTGCTAGGATAACAGGTGTGAGCCACCACTCCCGGCCTCAACATGTATTACTCTTCACTTTCTTTGACAACAACAATCTTAATGGGTGTGAAATATATATCCTTCTTTTTGAACCACTCTATTGCCATAGTCTCCAAGGCACCATTCTCTAGATGCCCTTTGCCTCTGATTAACCAGCATTCTTTAAGCACTATGAATCCAATAGTATTAAAAGAATTAAAAGCAGGAACTTTTCAGATCATGTCTCATATAATCTTGAAAACAAGATTAGGTTACATATTAGGAAACATATTAGGATAGGAAACATATTAGGTTAAAGAACTTATCCCTTAAGGGACTTTACCTAACAAATGTAACTTCGTTTCTTGTACCCTCAATGAATACCCAACAATAAAAAAAAGAAAAGAAAAAGAAAGAAAGAAAAAAAGAACTTACCCCTTGTCATGCAAAGGGTAGGTGGCAAAGCCAATCCTCTGGTGCCAGCAGCCTGCCTCCAGAGCCCAGCTCTTCACGACAGCACTTTGTTGCCACCCCCTCTCTGGACATGCTCCAGACTCCTTGCCACGTCCTGGGTCTAGCTCCTAAATTCCTCTGAATCCACCCTGCTGGGTCATTTTATCATTTCATTGACCTCAACCCGCCCTTGATATATCCATGACTCTCCCCAACTTCTATAGCCAGGTCTACCTCCTGACCTGCTGGCCCATATATTCAGTTGCCTACGGGACACTTGGATTCCTCATATGTACTCCAATCTCAACAGGTCTAAGAATAAGCTCATGTTTCCCTGAACTCTGTTCTTCCTCCTGTTTCCTCCATCTCATGAAATGCAATCATTACCCATGTAATTCCCCAAAGGCTAAAAACGGTATTATCTTGGAGCCGCCCACTCCCTCCCTTTCTCATCCAAACCATCACCAGGTCTGACTGAGTTTCCTTGCAGACATCTGTCCAGCAGCCAGCAGTCTGTGGCCCCAGCTTCCTGCCGCCTCTGCTCCATCCAGATCTCCACCATCTTTTCTTGGCTTTTTGTAGCAACCTTCCTGTTCTGGCCTTTCCCCCTTCCAGCCTTCTTTCCTGGTATATCCACTGGGGTTCTTCTGAAATGTAAGTCTAGTCATGTCACTCCCCTGATTTTTAAAAAAACTTTTTATTTTAAAATTATTTTATGATTAGAGGATAGTAAAGACTTTACAGAGTATCACTGCATATCGTCACCTTGTTCTTCCTACTATTAATAGCTTAAATAACTATAGTATATTTATGAAAACTACACTCACCTTTGAAATACTCCTCTTGGCCATACGGTGACTGCTAAAGTTTCACCTACCAATTTTAATATTCATCTTTAGATTCTGCCTGCAGCAATTATTGCTGCAGTATTCTAATGGTGCTATTCTGTTTTCTGCATTCCATCTATATTCATTAATCAGAATTCATCAGTCTGGGAGCTTTGTTCTTCCTCTCCCATTTATTTATTAATTTAGTCATATTTTATACCTTCTGCTTCTCTATGTCCCTTAGGGATAAAGTCCAAACTCTTTTTTTTTGCGGTTATTGGCTGGGGCTGGGTTTGAACCCGACACCTCTAGCATATGGGGCCGGCACACTACTCCTTTGAGCCACAGGCGCCGCCCAAGTCCAAACTCTTTAATATGACAATTACAAGACCGCAGTCTGCCCTTCCAGCCTCCTCCCTTGTCTTCTGTTCATCACATTCCACTTCCAGCCATCTTTAGCAGTAAGAATTCCCCCAAGTCTGTGTCCTTGTGCTCCATGATGCCTTCCCCAGTACTTCCTTTCTCTAGGATGTCATTCCCCTATTCTTGCTGAGTTAGTTCCTGTTGCTCTTTGCCTTTGAAAACTCAGCTGAAATTGTTTGTAAGAACCAAATATTGGAAATTACCTGAATGCATGTCTGTGAAGACTAAACAAACAATTTCAACATAAATGAAATGAGATACTTTGTGGCAACAAAAAAAAAAAATAAAAAGAAAAAATTGAGGTTGCTCCCTATGTAACAAAATAAAACATCTCCAAGATTTATTAAGTGAAAAAAGTAAGACACACAGCCGTGTGATTGCTGTCCTGTCATTTGCACATACGTGTTTGTAACTACTTGTATTAATTGTCTGTGGGAGAACCCTTGAGGCTTCCCATCAATGGCTACCTCTAGGGAAGGGAGCTGAGTGGCTTCAAGGCAGGAATGAGAGGGAAATTTATTACTATACATCTGTGCTGTCTCATACACTAGCCACTTAGCCACATATGGATACTGGACACTTGGAATGTGGCTATTCCAAACTGTAATATGTCATATGCATAAAATATACTCTGTACCAATTTGAAGACTTGGTGCAAAAAAAAGGAAATGTTAAATATCCCACTAATATGTTTTTATGTTGATTAGATGTTTAGATGATGATATTTATAATATGTTGGGTTAAACAAAATATAGTATTACAATTAATTTCATTTGTTTCCTTTTACTTTTGTTGATGTGGCTACTAGAAAAATTTTAAATTACATAGTATTTCTCTTGGACAGCTCTTCTACATCCCTTTTCACACTTATTGAATTGTCAGACATCCCAATGTACTGCTATTCAAAAACTAAAAATGAAATGACAGCAATATAATAATTAAGAATAGAAATAAATGAATACACACATAAATCCTCTTCCCTCACAATGATTCACTTAAGTGTCCCCTGTTCTAGGAGTTATAGTTAGCAGGCCCCCACCCAGCTGAGGGCAGTGCCATGGCCTCTGTCCACAGGTATCTATCCCTTGATTACCTCCAGTGGAATATTTGTCATGATGTATTATAATTGTCAAATAATATACCTGCCTCCATCAATAGAAAGGGAGCCTTTTGTGACAGGAGATGTGTCTTTCTTTTTGCATCTCCAAGATTCAGTACATAGACTGTGTGTTGAATAGATGTAGAGGTGCATCTTATAGAAAACACATCTGTTCATGATGGGAGGAGAGGTTTTCTGTTTTTGTTTTTATTTTTTTGAGACAGAATCTCACTATGTTGCCCTAGGTAGAGTGCTGTGGCATCACAGCTCACAGCAACCTCAAACGCTTGGGCTTAAGTGATTCTCTTGACTCAGCTTCCCAAGTAGCCGGGACTACAGGTGCCCACCACAATGCCTAGCCACTTTTCATTGCAGTTGTCATTGTTGGTTAGCTGGCCTGGGTCAGGTTCGAATCTGCCAATTTGGTGTATGTGGCTGGCACTGTAACTACTGTGCTATGGCGCTGAGCCGAGAGGTGAGGTCTTCTAACAGCTCATGTTGAATACCAGGAAGGGGAAAATGAAAATGGGAAATTCCTAGGGGTATATTCCTCTAGGAAATTCAAATAATTTTTAACTTTTGCATAAACTAGAAAGAGAAGATATAAGTGAATGGAGGGAATGTATAAAAAATAGGAAAAATGAATGTATGGAACCTAAAATCACATATTTCATGTAAAATATAACTGTGCTAACAAAGAGTCAGCCCTCAGCAGATATCACCTCTAAGAGTATTTTGTTTCCTGCAAAGAATGTCTATTCCTTTATAACAGGAGGAGAAAGATGCAGTCTTCTTCACAGAGGTATACACTCTATGGCTAAACTGTTTGAATGGTTTATTTCTTTAAATATGCTTACATTGTGTAGAATAAGTGGGGAAAGTCTCTACCAAGAAAGCAGCTGGCTATCAGTCAGGGAGCTGGCCATTCAGGGCCAAAGAAGCAGGTGTTAGTAATTAAGTCTCCCTTTGTGTGAACCAAGAGCCATTAAATAGGGCAGAGGTGGGAAGTGAGGAACGCAAAGGAGTGTTCTCTCTGCATTTCTAGTGACTGCTCTCCATTCCCCTTAAGGATAAGGGAAATCATGAGAATCTGCAACAGAGGAAGTCCCTGCATCCTTGTCTTTCTCTGGATCTGTGTGAAAGGGGCCAAAGCCTGGCTGCATGGACACCTGTAATTAGCAAGGCAGCCGGCCTTAGGCTGCCACCTTGTGGGTTCCCTGGAAGGAGGGCTATGTTACTTGGCTCAACTGGGTTCAGGGCTTTGGAGCAGAGTCAAGAGCAGGGCCAGAGACACTGTCAGGGAGATGCTCACAGAAAGCACACAGGGCAAGCTCATCCTAACTCTGGGAACACACAGGGAAATTCATTCAGAGAATGAGTAGTCATCCTCACGTTGACCATGTTCTTAATTTCAACTATTTGTTCAAAGGCAGAGATTCTCAAATTGTGGTCCCCTGATCAGCAGTATCACAGAACTTGTACAAAAATGCAAATACTTGGACCTCACCCCAGACTTACTGAATCAGAAACTCTGAGGGTGGAGCCCATTGATTTGTGTTATAACAAGCCCCATGGGTGCCTGATTGTTTGGGAACTGTGGCTTTGAACAGTAATTCTGTCTAGTAAACCTTAATTCAACTTGTATAAACTTAAAATATTATTTTCTAAAATCTCATTTTCTTATAAAATGTGACTGTCAGATATCAAAATATAGCATAAAGCTTTAATAATTAAAACAGTCTCAAATGTAACTGGTGGATCAATTACCTAACTAAACATGTAAAAAGATTTGGTATGCAATCAACAAGTCACTTCAAGTCAGCAAGGAAAAGGATGGAAAAGGACTGAGAATATGACTAACCATTTGAGAAACAAAGTTATTTCCCGAATTTATACCAATGACAAAGAAAACTACAGGTGTATTAAAGGTTTTACACAAAAAACAGAGGTATGAAAACACTGTCTGTCAATGTTTCTATATTCTTGGAGTGGGGAAGGACATTAAAGCCAAACTATAACAAAGGCAGCAATCATAAAAGAAAAGATTTATATATTTGTGAAATTATGTAAGTCAGAAATATCATGAATAGAATTAAAAGTCAAATATGCAGTAGAAAATGCATTTTCCTTACTTACATACTCAAAATATCAATACCTATCACCTGCTAGAACTTGGAAATACAGTGATGAGCAAAAGACTCAAATGGGAAGGGGGAACTTGTGGCCTTAGGTGAATTGTAGGTCCTTAAGTGAGGGCTTTTCAATACAAATTTTGCAGGACAAATCCTTTTATTAAAAGGGACACAGTAGAGAAAGATGAAGCTTTTCTTGCCTCCTTTGATGCTTAAGAAAGAATTGAAATTGGGTGGCACCTGTGGCTCAAAGGAGTAGGGTGCTGGCCCCATATGCTGGAGGTGGTGAGTTGAAACCCTGCCCAGGCCAAAAACTGCACACACACACACACACACACACACAGAAAAAAAAAAAAAAAGAAAAGAATTAAAATCCAAAGACTGCAGGTTCTCCACCCTAAAGGATGCCAACATTAATGAAACCCAACATATACATTTAAAATTGCAATGTGAAGGGCAGCGCCTGTGGCTCAAGGAGTAGGGCGCTGTCCCTATATACTGAGTGTGGCGGGGTTCAAACCTGGCCCTGACTAAAAAACAAGAACAAAAACAAAAAACTGCATAACATTGCAATGTGAAAAGAACTGCAAAGGAAAGATCCCTGGCGATAAGAGGTTTGTCTCCATTAGGGACATGAGCCTGTGAGGGGAGTGATAATGGCTCTCATGAAGACCTGAGTGGAAGCAGGTGTGGATGAACAGAGGCAAGCAAGAGGGAGCCAGCAATGCACTGTGCTGAAGCTGACAGGGTCGGTGGCAAAGAGTCCTGTCTTTTTCCTAATGAGAGTCTATTTTAAGGGCAGAGGCAGAAGTTATAGACCAGACGTGAGGACTGGAAGGAGGCAAGAGTGGAAGCTGGGAGACCAGTTAGATTGTTTGTGGTCCCCATGAAAAGGGATGAGAGCTTAAACTGGGATGGTGGGAAGAAGTGAATGGCTTCAAAGACAATTTACAGCATACATAATGGAAAAGCGTTCATGTGCATAATATATTTTGAAAAACACAAAATTCATAAATCAGACAAAGACAGTTTTAACAGTAAAAAGTTGTATTCAACACCGACCACTGGGTAGTTCTTAAATACACTATGGTATACCCAGAGAGTGAAATGTTAGCCAATCATTTAGACCATGTCATGTATTTATTGATATTCACACATTTTGAGGTTATATTTTAAGACAAAATCAGGCCACATAAACAAAGAAAGAACAGTCTTTACAATGAATGGTGCTGAGCTAAGTGGCTATTCGCCCTACATGCAAAAGAATGAATTTGGACGACTGTGTCATACCACACTCAAAAGTGAACTCAAAATGCATCATAGATTCTATATCATGGTGATGCTAGTTAATAACGATAATATTGTAGACTTGAAAAGTGCTAACAAAGTACATTTTAAATGTTCTTACCACAAAAAATAAGTATGTGAGGCAATACATTTGTTTATCAGCTTGACTTAGCTATTCCACAATGTATACATAGGTCAAAACATCATGTGGTATACCATAAATATGTTCAATTTTTATTTATGAATTAAAAAAATAAATCATAGACTGTGGTAGGAATCATCCCCCCACCAAAGATGTCCATGTCCTAATCCCTGAATGTTGTGAAAAGGTTACATTACATGGCAAAGGGGAATTAAAGTAGCAGATAGAATTAACATGATGAATCAGATGACTTTAGGGCAGTGGTTCTCAACCTTCCTAATGCCACGGCCCTTTAATACAGTTCCTGTGGGTTGCGACCCACAGGTTGAGAACTGCTGCTTTAGGGAGATTATTTTAGATTCTCCAGATAGGTACAATTAATCATAAGCATATTTAAATATGGAAAGGCAAGGCAGATGAGGAAGTTGGAGTGATCTGCTGAGCGTAAAACTCAGCCTGCATTGCTGGCTCTAAAGGGAGATGGGAGCCAGGAAGAAGTCTGAGATGCTGGAAAAGGCATTCTTCCCTAGAGACTCACAAGAAAGGAGGCCTTGCCCACATCATGATTGTAGCCTAGTGAAACCCATTTTGGACTTCCGATCTCCAAACTTTAAGATAGTAAATTTGTTGTTTTATGCCACTAAATGTGTGTTAATTTGGTACATAAGCCACAGGACACTATTATACACTAATAAATGTCAGAGCTAAAACTTTAACACACTTAGAAGAAAACACAGGAGTAACTTTACCACCTTGGTTTAGGTGATGACATCAAAGCACAGGTGATAAAGGAGAAAATAAATGAGACCTCCTCAAAACTAAAGTCTTTGGGCTGCTAACGATACCATAAAGTTAGCGCAAAGACAATCCATGGAATGGGAGAAATTGTAACTCATATCTGATAAGGGATTTGTATCAGAGTCTATAGAGAACTGTCGCAACTTAAATAATAAAAGGACAACACAATTTAAAAAATGGACAAAGGACTTGAATAGACATTTCCTTCAAAAAGACACACAAATGGCCAATGAGCACATAATAACATAAGGCTATTTTCCAGCATGGTAATGCTGGTTGTTTCTGAAAGGTAATTATTTTCTCCTATTTGCTAATATACATTTTCTAATGTTCCCCATAAACACACAGTATTTTTGTAATGATAAAGAATAACAAAGTTTATTTTGTTTCTTTCTGGGTATTTCCTTCACTGGCAACCCAGCTCAGCCAAAAGATGCAAAAGCTCCATCTAGAGGTTATTTACTCAAACTGCAGACACCTGATCCCAGAAACCCAGGGAAGACCTAAAATGAGCAGCAAACAACTTATACTGCAAAAGGCACTCACATGGCAGGTGAATGGCTCAGAAGGATGACGTTTCTTTGTCACGACCAAACGTGATAATTAATTCTCACCAACAGGGCTGAGAAAATATGTTTCATTTCAAAGACGGGGAACCAACCAATTCCTTGTTTTTTTCTCAAGTATCTTAAACACAAACCCTTCCCTGATGTTAATTTTACTTACTTACATATAGTTAATTTTCAGCTTTGAATACAACAGAGATGATTATTACTTTCTGGAAAAAGTAAGAAAGACAGTGGGTTTGTAAGTGTTAATGGGTTTGTCGTAATCTAGTAGCACCCAAATACTTTGGTAGAGAGTTTAACAAACATGTGACAAAGCAAATTCTGCATTAAATAATTCTACCCTTCAGAGTTCTGCTTAGAGCTAAGAGCTTAGTCTCTGCATTCCTTTATCACCTCCTGGGTACGTCTCTCTTCCTATGTCATTCCTTCTAGGCCAAGGCTGTGGGATAAGTGCCAAAGGTTCCCATAAGCACCACTGCATGTCTGCTCATGGCACATCAACCCTGCAGTGTAACTGTGCTTACTCCTAAACCCTGCCTGGGCCCTTAGCTCATGACGCAGAACTCATGGAAATTTCTAAGGATTTGGAGAAAGCATAGTAAACTAGAACAACTGACCTTGTAATAAAAGCTTTAGACTGGACTCAAGTGAGCTGGAGACGAGAAACATGAAGAGGGCACATATTGAAGGTTTTCAAGTCCACCTGGGGTTCTGACGCAGTCCTGGTGTCCCTCTAGCCACATGCTCGACCAGAATTCAGGGGGTCTTCTGCCCAGTTTCTGCATCTCTAATTAGCTGCTGGAAAGTGTCTGAGAAACTAATCAGAGCAAAGAGCTAATTAAGTGATAACTGGATTGAAGTACTACCTCTCCCTGCATTTCAACCAGAGAATAATGGTAGTCCTTTAATAAGCATTTAATTTGTGCCACTAGGCACTGTGCTAAGAGACCATGGATGTAACATCTTATTTAAATGTTGCCAAGTCAGATCTTTTTGCAGATGAAGAGACAATGTTTTGGAGAAGTTAACTGTTCACGTTCACACAGCTAATCTGTGGCAAAAGAGGGATTCCAACCTACGGCTTCTGTCTCCCCAACTGAGGCTCTCAGTTATAATGTAGTGGGGAGAGACCTGCTGACTCCATTTTTGAAATATGTCTTGGGTCCATTCACTTCTGTCCATTTTTATATCTCCACTAGTCCAGGCCACCACCATCTCCTTGAACTTCTCATCCTCAGTAACCTCCTGAAGAGATTTTTAGGCCTATTAAGAAGTCCTGAGCCCATTGGGATCTGGCCCCATTCCATACCACCTGTCCCTCTTCCTTATGACCCTCTGGTCTTTCTCTGGGCTATCTGATAGCTCCCTCCTGCCTCACACATTCACACTCATTTTTCCTGTGCCTCTAAACTCCCCTTCCTTTGCCTGGCCAAGTACTACCCATTCTTCAGGTTCCAGATAGAAGCACCCTCTTCTAGACAGTCATTCTGACTCCCAAATCTAAGTTACACCCCTGCCCCTGTCTTCCCCTGAACCTCCACACCCGGCATTGATTTCCCTCCAGGCCCTTGTACTTCTCCTTCAAGGCTCCTTTCCTCACTTTTAAACAGGTTTCTTATATGTTGATCTCAACCAGATGATAAGGTTCATGAGGACAGTGCCAAGGGTGTTTTTTGGAGAGGCTTAGCACATAGTAGGTGTCAATATATATCTACTTGGTGGACACATGAATGAAAGCAAGCAAGCACTACCCTAACCCAAGAGGGATACACCTCTTAAATGTGGTATTTCCTTACTTCAAGACAAACTGGATGGGGAAGGAGGATTCTGGGGAGAGCTTCTTTCTAAACTCCCTCAAAACAGGGGCACATCAGCTGATCCCTCTTCAGAGGGATGTTTATATTATTGTCTTTGTACTGGGTAATGAATGACTGGGGATTTTAAATGCATAGGGATGTCATATTCAACCCCAAACAAGCAGCATCTCATAAAAAGTCTCAGCCCAGAGACCACAGTTCAGCCTCTTCAATGAGGCGCCATCAAAGTCACTTACCACCTTAGACAGCCTTTCATTGTTGGATCTCCGATCTTTTCATATTTCTCTTTCCCTTCTCTCTTCTTCAGCCACAGAGGCTGAGCTGGCAAGAAGCATAACAATGCCATACTGAGTCGGTGAGTTCTGACTTCTGCTAACGTGAGCTTGCTGGAACCAGCCAGAATCTTGGCACTGAGTATAATGGGCCCCCAAACTGCTGAAACAGCCATTCTGCAGGCTGGAAGTCTGCTCGGCTCGGGTGTTGCTCAGCTTGCACATAGAACTTCATTTTTTCACATTAACTTCTACTAGGGATGTTTTATTGTATTCCATCAATAAAAGGAATGTGAAGAAGATAACTTGAAGGCTGCAGCTACCAGCAAAAGTGGCAAGAAGAAATCAATACAAACTGTGAAAGTAGATATCACAATAAAAGCACTGCGACCTAGTGCCACTGGGTATTTGGGGAAGCAGCCAAAGATACTTTACGAGTCGCTGAGAATGATAATTCATGTTTATAAGCATAATTCCAAAGCAAATTCCCATAAACCAAGTCATAAAGAAAGGGTCAGGTTTTTAATTTCTTGTGTGTATTTTTTCACATTTAGTGTATCGTGCATTAGGCTGGGAGGAGGCTAGGATCTCCACTTAATTCTCAAATCCGTGGATCAAGTATCCTTTATGTCACAGACAATGAAGCTGAAGACTGGGAAAGGTCAAATTATTTTCACTTTGTTTAAGAAAACACAAAAGTACCCAGGATACTCTAGATAAATTTTTAATAGTTTCTAATATCTGAATTCTTAATTCTTTAGAAAAATAATTACCTTTATCTCTCTTGTCTTTACTAAGCTACCACTTCTCAACCCAGCACCTGGCACCAGGAGTGTTTAATCTGATTTAGAACACAATAAATGTAGTTAATCACTAACCCCAGCTTTCAGCGGAAACTGTTAGGTGAAAAATCAAATAGACTTCTTGCTGACAGAACCTCATTCCAGATTTCTTATGATCAATATACACAGCATATTTTGAATAGGCAATTATAAGATCTGTTTTTGCAGAGTGACAAAATAGAAACTGGTGTTGTCATATTCAGAAGAACGTCAAGTACTATCATAAAAGGAGAAAGCTTTTAAACTTACCTCCTGTTTCACTGAGTTTATTAAGGTAAACGGAGGTAGTGTAACAGATAAACCTTGACATTGCCACAGCATAAGGAGGTAGTGTAACAGATAAACCTTGACATCGCCACAGCATAATACAAAGGGAGCTTATTTCTTGTTTGGCAAAGCCCAGGTGGTGGGAGGTGGGGGGTTGTAGCTTAGGGACCCAGGCTGCCAGAGGCCCTCGGCATTTCAACATCTGGTTTCTATAGTTGGCTTGGACAGTGCTATCTACCTCGCAGATGGAGAGGGGAGAAAGTGGAAGAACACTAGGACTGGCCCACTTTCCATAGGAAATATGGCCTAGCTGCGGGCCCAAGAGAAAAGAGACATGGGTTTGAAAAACAACTAAATAGTCTCTGCTGTAGTAGTTGGGATCTTCCAAAGGGACAAGTTCGTAGCTGTCACCTGTATTATACACAAGTGTGATGTGTGCCAGTTATAAGGTGATCATGGATAGCTCAGAGTTTCTCCTTAGTATCTATGAGGCCTATACATCTGCTATATATCAAGATCTCCCCCCTGCCCAGGCTTCCTTTAAGTCCAGTCAAGAATCTGATGAGCTCACTAAAGAAGCATGTCTCATCATCTCCATCTGCTGACGCTCAGAATTTCGGTTTCAGAACCAGAAGGTGTGGCCCAGGGAGGCAGATTATGCTTACATTATGAGATGCAAGGAGGCAAGGAAAACAGCATTTACCAAATGCCCACTCTCAGGTGACACTTGATAGTCATCATCTTATTTAATTTTAATAGCCAGTGGGGGAAGGACTTTTATTCCATTTTCCAGATGAGAAGAACGAGCTCCCAGAAGCCAACAACTCTGTGGTGGGTGGTCACAGCAGCACTAAGAGTTAGACCTCGGTCTGAGTGCTCTTCAAGTCCACATACTTTCTACCACACCTCCCATGGGGCCAAGGGCTGCTGGGGGACATTGTGCAGTTGCCTGGAATGGGAAGTTGCTGGCAAAGCCCTCCAGTGGCAGCTCCTGCTGTTCTTCACATGGAGTCATGGAGGCCATGACTCTCAGAGTCAAGGACTCCATCTATCCCAAAGATGCCCTCAGTAGGCTAGTCATGGTGGTTCCCCCACGCCTGTAGTCCTGGCACTCTGAGAGACCTGGCAGATGGATTGGGCTTGAGCTCAGGAGTTCCAGACCAGCCCAAGCAAGAGCAAGACCCTGTCTCTACTAAAATAGAAAAATTAGCCAGGTGTTGTGGTGAGTGCCTGCAGTCCCAGTTACTTGGGGTGGGGGGAGCTGTGAGGCAACCTCCTTGAGCCCAAGAGTTTGAGGTTGCTGTAGCTATGACACCATGGCATTCCACCTAGGGTGACAAAGTGAGACTCTGTCTCAAAAAAAGAAAGAAAAAAAAAATACCGGGCATACATGGACTCCTTGTCACTGACTCTGGCAACAGTAGAGATGGCGGGATGAGAACAGCATTTCTATGTTAGCTGTTTCCCATTTTCAACTTTTGTGGTTTCCAATAGTAATCACTTTGGAAAGTTGAGTATTTGCCTGAGAGCAAGGCACTCTTCCATCTTAAGGCAATTTTCCTAAGCTTACACCTAGGATATATCAGGTACGACAGCAAGAGCATAAATCAAAACCTGGTTAGAAATCAATAAAATCTGAATAACATCAGTGAAGAAAAACAGCAAAATTCAAAGGGAATTCAAAAGAAGAATTGTAAACATGAAGTGAAGTGTGTAGGGGCGTATGTGTGTGTGTGAGTGCATCAGAACCTAGTTGACATTGTTGGGACCGGATCAGTGGTTTGCAACCTTTTGGGGTGTGTATAGTTTTGAATACTCAAATTTTCTTTCATCTGTACATTTGAAGGGCCTTCATGATAAACACTGATCATAAAAAAGAAAGTTTCAGGGACCAAACTTTCCACTATATTGCATTACTGACTTTTGATGCTGTCCATTTGAGAATCACTGGCTGGCTGCCTTGATTCCATGCTTTTGTAATACACATATTCATGAGAAGAAGTGTTTGCATATTTCCATAAATGGCTGTCTTAGTCCATTTGTGCTGCTGTCACAAAACACCCGAGACAGGGTAATTTATAAATGACAGAAATTTATTTCTCCTGGTTCTAGAGGCTAGAAGTCCACATCAAGGCCCCAGGAGGTTCTATACTTTCAAGACACTTTGTTGCTATGTCCTCACATGGCAAAAGGCAGGAGGAACCCTGTGTGAAGGCTCTTTCATCAGGGAGGAGCCCGCGTGGCCTAATCACCTCCTAAAGGCCCCACCTCTTAACACTATTGCAGTAGAGATTAGGTTTCAGCAGGAATTGTGGAGGGCATTCAGACCAAAGCAGTGGCCATTTTTCATATGTGCTGACACCACATGACACCGTGCTTCTTACCTCATGGCGCTGTAAATTGGGCCTCCTTCTGTGCTGTACTCTGTAACTTGTGCTATAGTATCCGACCAGTATACCATCTGATGGATACTATAAGAGACTCTATTCTAGGTTGAAGGAAAAATAAATTTTACATACAGATCAAAATGTGGCAACATACTTTCATGCCACCACTGTGTAAAAGCTATCACTGGCTGTATGGGTTCACATCGCCTAACTGGAAATGTGTCAAATAAAAGTCACGACCTTTGCACAAGTGAAATAGCAAGCTCCTCTTCACATACACAGTCTTTCATCCAACCCATAAATGTGCCAAGAGAGATTCAACATCATGGTGCAAATGTAGCACTGAAGAAATAGTTTCTTTCAGGAACACACACACACACACACACACACAAACCAAACTAAAACTTAAAAGAATCCCTAAAATAAACCCCCAAACAGCACAATAAAACTGCTGAAACAAGGGCTTTTCTGTCTGCTTGGTAGACCTTGAGCGACTGTCTCCTAACAAGAAACAAGTAACTCGAAAATATTCTGCCTGGGCCAGTGATGTGTGATTTAAGAGAGGAAATACTTAGAGGCTTAAGAGACCTTTGCAGGAAGCCTGGAAGCGGGCTACAAGTTTGGAGATATTTGCATTTCCTGGAATCCAGGCTCATTTCTCTCTGGGAACCACCAGGAAGTAAAGTCCATAAACTTGAGATTTTAGAAGGTCCCTGAAACAGGCAATGAATCAGAACAAAATGAAAGTTGCTTCAAGTAGGTGGTAATTTATTGTGGCATTGTCCCCAGTCTCCAGGGAGAAAATCCAGACATTTACAATGAAATAGTGATGGCTCAGTGAAAACACTTTAAAATTTGCTCATATATCCAGGAGCAAATGTGGTTTGCTGAGGTTGTTTCTTACTTCCTTGGCTCCACTGACTCAATTGCTACAATATTCACTGAGTGTTGACACTGTGTCAGCTGTTAGAAGCCCCTGGATGGTTGTGACCCAGTTCCAGCTCTTGAGGGCTCTAGCTCTACAGAGAATGTGAAGGGAGGTGAGTCTGTAGTATCAGACCTCCTCACTAGCCTTCACCAAGGACCCTGATTTTCTACTTATGAGACTGGGGAAATTTTTCTGCATCTCAGAAATTCCAATAGATTCTGATTTTTCAGCATGATTCAGGACACAAACTTCTGTGTCTGCATCCTGATTTCTCATAATTAAAATGTTCTGGGTGGGTGTGGTGGCTCATGACTGTAATTCTAGTACTTTGGGAGGCCAAGGCAGGAGGATAGCTTGAGCCCAGGAGTTCAAGACCAGTCTGAGCAAAAAACAAGATCCTGTCTCTACACAAAAGAGAAAAGTTAGCCAGATTAGGTGGTGCACACCTATAGTCCCAGCTACCTGGCTGAGGCAGGAGGACAGCTTGAGCCAAGGAATTTGAGACTGCAGTGAGCTATCACGACACTACTGCACTCTAGCCTGGGCAACAGAATGAGACTCTATTTAAAAAAAAAAAAAGTTCTCTCCATGGACTGTGATAAAAGCAGCCAGTTATTTTCAGCTATTTCTAACCTGTTATTTCTAACCTATTCTAACCTGTTACTTGAGAAAACATCCCTCTAAAAACCTTTGCATAAGGTTCTTTCTGCTTTATAAATCTGTGAAGCCACTTCTCCACCTCATAGTTTGAATACGCTCATCTACATGCATCTGTTAACCGTCTCCCCGATGGCTCTGTGCCCAGGACTGACCTCCATTCTGCATCCTCCATTGCCTTCTACATATTTCCATTTGAAAATATTATTAACATTTCCAATCCAAAATATCTATAATCGAACCCACAGTCTGGTGCTTATCAGTGTCAGTTGTAACATTAGGCTGCTTGAAGTCAAATCCTAGTTGTGCCACATCCTCACCCTACTTTCTTGGACAAGTAATTTAATCTGTCTGTGCCTCAAATTCCTCATCTATTCTATTAGATGATTGAGAACACCTAAGCCTCAGGTGGAACATTAAATGGGACGTCACATGTAAGACACTTAGCATGGTCCCCGTGCACAGTGAATGCTCAGTGAACGCTGGCTATCTTTAGTACTCATCCCAAATTGCTGTATTTCTGTCATTGCTGCCAACCATTTTTCTGCTCACTGAGGGAAGGAATGCTAATACTTGGAGAGTTCAGGATTGATATGGCCAAGGTGGGTGGCTGCTGCTCTTGGTTCACCTCTCTGGGGGCACGAAGAAGGGAGGGGGGACAGGAACAGAGCAAGAAGCAGGCAGTTATTTGAAGTGTAAAGCACTTGGACTTCTTCCATGACTTGGCAATTATGAATTGAGCTGCAATGAACAATCTGGTGCAAATATCTTTATTGCCAAGTGATTTTTGGTCCTTTGGATATACACCTAGTCGAAGAATTGCAGGATCAAATAGCAGGTCTACATTTAGATCCCTGAGTGTTCTCCAAACTTCCTTCCAAAAGGAACGTACTAGCATATGAAAAATGAAACACAACTATAGCCTAGGATGAAGGAGGAAGGGGAAGGGGAGGGAAGGGAGGGAGGTGGGTCGATAGAGAGAGGGTTAGTAGGGGGACCACATCTATAGAGCATATTGCAAGTACGAGTTGGATCTATCAGGTGTAGAACACAAATGTCTTAACTCTGTAATTGGGTAAATGAGGTGAAGGCTATGTTGATTAGTAGGATGTAAGTACTTCAATTTGTACAAATAATCAACACATTGAATCCCATAATGGTATAAATGTATTCATGATCTATGTACAAATGACTTGATAAAAAAGAAAAATGAAGTGTAAAGCAAAAGGGCTCTTAGCTCATCACCATCCTCCCCCCATGCTCATGCAGACACCGCAGGTGGTTTACAGCACTGCTCCCCCCGCCCAAGCCTTCCCTCCGTTTCATGTCCCTCATAAGGCAGTGTGAGTCAGCACAATGGATGAAAGGCAGTGTGAGTCAGCACATTGGATGAAATGCATTTGTCACACCTGCTCTAAGATGACAGTTTCTGCTTTTAAGAAGGTACCAGGGAAAGAAGAAACAGAACCACAGGACAGTTACACAGGTGACTGAAGTCACTGTACAAGTCTACAAGTGACTCTGCCAACTGCCACTCACTGGTGCCAGTCCCTGTAGCTGTCCTTGTGGCTGGCAGGGGACTTGACAAAGCTGGCCCTCCATGGTCCACCTGATTTAGTTTTTCTCATGCCATCTTTCTGGTCCTCACTTAGATTCCCTTTTCTCAGAAAACAGGGAGCTATAGACAGGTGCAGACCATTTGTTCTTTGAGATAATCTAGATAAAACAGGTTCATGATCAAATAAGTCTGGGAAAGGATGCCCCCCAAAGCCTCTACTTACAATATACATGAGGATGCCAAAGGCTTTGAAAAGTCCTGCAGGAGAGAAGCCTGGCCAACCCTGTTTAATCCAGTGTTCCCCTCATGTGTGTGTCTTCAGAACCATTTTTGCCTCATGTAACACGTATTGATATCCCAAGACCCAGCATCCTATAGCACATATTTTTTGGAAATACCTTGTTATATAGCACATATTTTTGTGACCCACCATGAAGTAACAATAATAAAATTTGAAAAGGCAAATAAGGTATTCATCTAAACTGCAGGTTTTTATTTTAGAGAGAAGAAAATGTCTGAAGTAGAAATAGAAGTTCACAGGCTGGCTGTGTCATTTTCTAGCTAGGCAGTCTCTCTGGGTTCTATCACCCCATCCTAAGAGTAGGCAGGTCTCTGTGATCTGCAAAGCCCACGTCCACTCCAGCTGTAAGAGTGGACTATTGTAACAGGGTGCCAACGATGAGCATTTTATTGAATGTTTCATGACATTAAGCCCCTAACTTTCAAGGAATTTTTTACACAAAAGGATACAGATTGGCTATGTTTATCCCTCACCAATTTTTGTAATCATTTATTTAAACATGAGCTCTTAAGAACAAGGATCTCTTTTTTTTTTTTTTGAGACAGAGGCTCAAGCCGTCACCCTGGATAGAGTGCCGCGGCATTACAGCTCACAGCAACCTCCAATTTCTGGGCTCAAGCGAGTCTCCTGCCTCCGCCTCCCAAGTAGCTGGGACTACAGGCGCCCGCCACAACGCCCGGCCATTTTTGGTTGCAGCCATCATTGTTGTTTGGCGGGCCCGGGCTGGATTCGAACTCACCAGCTCAGGTGTACATGGCTGGCGCCTTAGCCCAATAAGCCACAGGTGCCAAGCCTATAAATCATATTTTTATGGTGCATTCCATATAGCAGAAGAGTGTACGTGGCCTTTGTTCCCCAACACTGGTTTTAAAACCACAAATCTGTTGCTTAATGTTCTCTACATCTTCACTGTCATCACTCTACATTCCATCCACAGCAACACCAAAATCCAACCTTTTCCTCCCCATTTCCTGCCGTCATGCTCAGCATCTTCAATATTATCCCCAAGTGGCTGATTTCCAAAGCTAGTTAGAGAGCCCCTATCTCTCTCCTGAGTGTCAGTGTCACAATTCCAGCTCCAAGGTGGACTTAAAATGACAGAGATTTCCAAAAAGCAAGAATTCACAGGAAAAATGGCAATTCATTTAGAAAATGCAGTTTTTTTGTTTGTTTGTTTTTTTGAGACAGAGCCTCAAGCTGTCACCCTGGATAGAGTGCCGTGGCATCACAGTTCACAGCAACCTCCAACTCCTGGGCTCAAGCGAGTCTCCTGCCTCCACCGCCCAAGTAGCTGGGACTACAGGTGCCCGCCACGACACCCGGCCATTTTTTGGTTGCAGCCGTCATTGTTGTTTGGCGGCCTGGGCTGGATTCGAACCCACCAGTTCAGGTGTACGTGGCTGGCACCTTAGCCGCTTGAGCCACAGGTGCCGAGCCAAAAAATGCAGTTATTTAAAAAAAGAACATCTGGGCCTGACACAGTGGCTCACGCCTATAATCCTAGCACTCTGGGAGGCCAAGGCTGGTGGATTGCTTGAGCTCTGGAGTTCAAGACCAGCCTGAGCAAGAGTGAGACTGTGTCTCTAAAAATAGTCAGGCATTGTGGCAGACACCTGCCGTCCCAGCTATTTGGGAGGCTGAGGCAAGAGAATCGCTTGAGCCCAAGAGTTTGAAGTTGCTGTGAGCTGTGACGCCCCAGCACTGAACCCCAGGAAGAGAAAGTGAGACTCAAAGAAAAGAGAGAAATAAAGATGGATCTCAAAAGCAGTAGGACAATCTTTATGGTAGGGAAACGAAAGCAAAACACCCTCATTTTACAGAGGGTAGGAAGGTGCTCAGTAACTTATGAGATTCCTTGTTTCAAAACTGAAACAGAGCAGTCAGTCTTCTAAGTAGCGAAGGTATTGCCTGTCCAGCAAATCACAGATCTTTGTGATCAGTCCCCTCGTAAATATTGGTCCTGGTCTCATTCCTAAAACTCAACAGTGCGACAACATGGTGTTTCTCGTTGACACATTACAGTGCAGCAGCAGCATTTTTAACTTACTAAATATTTTTATTTATGTAAAAAGTACTCATTTAAGTATTGTTTTTTTTTTTAAAGAGACAGAGTCTAACTTTGTCACCCTCGGTAGAGTGCCGGGGCGTCACAGCTCACAGCAACCTCCAGCTCTTAGACTTAGGTGATTCTCTTGCCTCAGCCTCCCGAGTAGCTGGGACTACAAGCGCCCGCCACAACACACGGTTATTTTGTTGTTGTTGTTGTTGTTGCAATTTGGCCGGGGCAGGGTTTGAACTCACCACCCTAGGTGTATGAGTCCAGCACCCTACTCGCTGAGCCACAGGTGCCGCCCCATTTTTAAGTATTTTTTAAAAATAAATGTGTGCCTTTCCTCATTTGGTTTGTGTTATCCCTTTTTTATGTCCCTTATCACAGTCCAGATTAGAGTATTGTGTTTCAAACAAAAGACCATCCACCATACCCCACTAATTTACTAGTAACTTAAAGCTACACTAATGTAAATCGCTGTCATGAATTTGTATGGCTGCAACCAGCCCTTTGAAGCTTCAAAGGTAATGCATATAAAGAAAAATAAAATTTGATTAGTTCTTTAAAGATTTCAAAATTCAATCCATTTCACACTATAATATATAGTCTTTTGTCCATAATAGAGGAAAATTGTGCCTTTCAATAACTAAAATGAAAGCTCTGTTCCACACATTAAAATAGACTGAGGATTTCCTTAGCATCCGTACTCAATGTGAATAAAATTAGACCCATGTGGAATTCGTTTTGCTTTAAAGTTAATTATAATGTTTGACATGATAGTTCTCTGTGCCTCTTCTTTTCTATAAAATTGTCTTCCATTCCCTAAATTCTTTTCTTTTGAAATAGACCTCTTTTCTTTTTTGCATTTTTCTATACCAAATATGTACAATTTTACAGAAGTGCTTTCTCTGTTTTCAAATTCTAAACAATGACCAGCATACAGCAAGTTTTGAAAGAAACAAAATAATTCTACAGAAAAATTGCCATATAAAAAGACGGACTGTTCACCTTAAAGGTATATCAAAGTATGAAAAGGATAGAAAAGAAAAAAAAATAGAAAACAGCCAGTCAAATAAAAGATTGCAGAGTGCGTGGGACTCCTGCCTCTGTAGACCATTGAGCGCGCCTGCAAACAAAGATCCCCACACACGCTGGGGCAAGCTATCACTGAGGAAAGTGAGCAGAAACAACAAACAAGTCATTTTAGACCCTCCACCTTACCCCCCAGGTCCATGTTATGGAATTGTCACAGAGAAACTAAAGAACATAAAATGTTTAAAGGAAAAAAAAATGGACAACCAAAAAAACAAACAATTTGGAATGACTGGTCCAATCTGAAGGAAGAGATGGACTTCTAGAAAAGAAATACAGTATGTCATTATTAAACTAAAAACTTCATAAAAGATTTCTCAAATCCTTTACATTAGAGCTAAAACCTTTGTTCATTAAAAGACACTGTGAATAAGACCAAAAAAGTGAAAATAATAGCCAGAACTGGGGCAAATAATTCAAAAAATAAAATGGCACAGTTTTTGCAAGCAGAACACATAAAGAATTATAAATAAGGAAAAGTCAAAAACTGAAAGGAATTAAAAAAAATTTTTTTAAATGAACAGAAAATCAGGGGAGTACACAAAGGCAGCAGAAATAAAAATGGCTGATAAAAACATAAACAAACATCATATGTTTTTTATATTTTTTATTTTTAATTATTATGTATACATTATAGTTGTATGACTAAGTCATTTGTAATCCAAGAAAGGTGAATGCATAAGACATATTGTGCAAGTGCAAGGTTGTCAAGTGATGCAGTGAACAATACTGAGTGCTGAGGCCCATGTGAACAAATACGAGGAAGCTTTAAAACTGTAAGAAATGTTCTGAGACTGGACTGGTGATAGGTGCACAAAACTCACTAAATTACACACTTCAATTTTGAGTAAATTTTGTATTATATACATTATAGTTCTATATAGCTCTCTTAAAAATGGTTATATACTGCTGAAGGTGTATAAATTGCTACAAATGCCCTAGAAAACAATTTAATAGTATCTGGGAAAGTTAAATGCTCTATGAGCCAGCATTTCCATACCTAGTTAAATACCTAAGAAAAACTTTTATACGTGTAAACCAGGTACCACATACAGAATGGGTTCATACCAGCAGTATTTATTTGAATAAAGGAAAGAAATTAATGTCCACTGGCCAGAGAATAAAAACTAAAATGTTTACTCACAAATAAAATACTATACAGCAATGAAAATGAATGAACAACAGCCAACATAATAATATCTATGAAGATGTGAGTGGTGGCTCGACCTGCAATCCTACCACTTTAGAAGGCCATCGTGGGAGGATTGCTTGAGCCCCGGAGATTGAGACAAGCCTGAGCAACACAGCAATCCCTCCATCTCTACAAAAATAAAAAAATTAGCTGGACATGGTGGTGAGTGCCTATAATCACTGATACTTGGGAGGCTGAGGCAGGATGACTGCTAGACTCCAAGAGTTTCAGGTTGCAATAAGCTATGACAATACTAATTGCACTTTAGCCCCAGCAACTGAGCAAGACCAAACTAGGTCAAAAATAAGCCAAAGTAAATACAGGGTATGCCAAAGGTCACCATACATATATACATACGAAATGTACCTTTATTTGCAAAGCACATATTACAAAATATCTATAAACAGCCAGTGCAGTGGCTCACGCCCGTAATCCTTCACATTGGGAGACCAAGACAGGTAGACTGGCTAAGCTCAGGAGCTAGAGACCAACCTGGGCTAGAGCAAGACCTAGTCTCTAAAATAGCCAGGTGTTGGCCGGGCATGGTGGCTCACACCTGTAGTCCTAGCGCTCTGGGAGGCAGAGGCGGGTGGATTGCCTGGGCTCAGAGTTTCGAGACCAGCCTGAGCCAGAGTGAGCCAGAGTGAAACCCCGTCTCTACCGAAAAAAGCCAGGCATTGTGGTGGGCGCCCATAGTCCCAGCTATTTGGGAGGCTATAGGGCAAGACAATCGCTAAAGGAAGGAAAAAAAAAAGAAAATTTAAAAAAAAATTCAAACTAGGGCTCGGCGCCTATAGCTCAAGCGGCTAAGGCGCCAGTCACATACAGCAGAGCTCGTGGGTTCAAATCCAGCCCGGGCCTCCAAACAACAATAACAGCTACAACTAAAAATTGCCGGGTGTTGTGGCAGGCGCCTGTAGTCACAGCTACTTCGGAGGTTGAGGCAAGAGAACAGCTTGGGCCCAGCAGTTGGAGGTTGCTGTGAGGCCACGGCACTCTACCCAGGGTGACAGCTTGAGGCTCTGCCTCAAAAATAGAAAAAAAATTCAAACTAAGATGAGTGAAAACCAGATAAAATCAAAAATTCAAAAAAAAAAAAAATAGCCAGGTGTTGTGGCAGGTACTTGTAGTCCCAGCTACGTGGGAGGCTGAGGCAAGAGAATCACTTGAGCCCAAGAGTTTGAGGTTGCTATGAGCTATGACACCATGGCGCTGTACCCAGGATGACAAAGTGAGACTCTGTCTCAAAAAACTCCAAATATTTACAAAATATTTCTCTATATGTTGATATATAAATATAAAAATACTAAATAATATAAAATATAACACAAGTTTGTTAATTTTCCTATGTACAGCAGGAAATCAAACACCAAATTCAGGCTCCCCCAGGGTGACAGGCTTGTAGGACAGAAGGAATGAATACAGAAAGAGCAGTCCCTGAGCAGGATCACTGATGTTCTTACTGACTGACTGTACAGTGGATGGATTCCCATATTCAATGTATCACTGTGCTTTTAAAATTGACATCTGGTGTGTGTGTGTGTGTATATGTTATATATATATATATTTGCAGATATGACATTTCAATAAGATGATTTAAAAATCATGAAAAACAGACTACCTCAAGAGTCATGTCCCATGACAGCATTTTTGTACTGGAATCTCACATGGCAGAACCTTACTGACAAGATGATGGTGTATTTCCTGAAAATAGCAGGGGCATATTCTTAAAATCTCGCTTCTTTTTGTTTTGTTATTTTTTTGCAGCAACCTTCTCTAGCAGAGCAGTCACTTCTAAATAAACATCTTTCACACCTCTGACAGATGGTTACAAAGTGTAAATTGTTGGGC
The DNA here is from genome assembly GCA_963574655.1 of Perodicticus potto. Classification (NCBI taxonomy): domain Eukaryota; kingdom Metazoa; phylum Chordata; class Mammalia; order Primates; family Lorisidae; genus Perodicticus; species Perodicticus potto. Next base: position 24,363 of record CAUYRH010094455.1, read on the forward strand.
TACAGGTTGGACATACTTACAATAACAACTGTAGAATAGAATTCCTCACAATTCTCTCAGACAGAATCAGCTACAGAGCATCTCATTATGGCCTCAGGATTGTTGTCTTGCTTTGCTTTAATATTGCCAACTACAGCAGCCAACATTTATTTAATACATACCAGGGAGCAGGCCCCACCTGAGGTGTTTTATTTATGTCATCTCATTTTATCCTATGAGATAAACACTACTACCAACTATTATCAGGACCATTTTATAAATGAGGGAACTGTAGCCCCTAAAGAGAACATGCCCAAGATCTCACAGCTGATAATCATGAAGCCAGGATTCAAGGATGAGGGTAAAAACCCCTAACCTACACAGGCTGTTTCTTAAGCTACATGGCCAAAAAGTCAACTCAGAACTATATCCTTTTTATATAGAGAGGAAAGAAAAACTTTCCTCTTTTTCCCACTCTGTAGTACAGAAAATCAGTAATTTGGTGACTATGTTTTCCATTTCCATTGTTTAAAGGACCACTTGTGAAGAAGATTTAAAAATAATGGCATAGGCCAAATATAGGATTCATTAATCCACTCATAGGAATACAGTCTATTTTTTAAAATCATGGAAATAATAAACAGATTTTTAACTTTATTTTACACATCTACATGTGTCCCTTGCAGAAAAACCTAAAACAGACCCAAACTATGTGAAATCCTGTTCTCCTTTAAAGGGAAACAACTATCTCAACATTTTATAACATAGTAAACTCCTAAGCTTAGAATTTGACAAGTATTTTTCAAACATATCAAAAATGTAAAACACAATAATCTTTACTAATTTATTTATATTTTCAAGAGTATTAAGTCCCTTGACTCATTCAACTCTTTAAAATGTATTTTCATACAATGTAACACAGAATTTCAAAATCATTGTCATTATAATAAACTTTCATAGCGGAGACTAAGAACTCAGTATATATTATAAAAATTTTGCCTACCTTCCTAACAGACTTCATTTAATTGAAAGAGCAATGAAGCCAAATGAAATCTGCATTTCTTTTTTTTTTTGGTTTTTGGCCGGGGCTGGGTTTGAACCCGTCACCTCTGGCATATGGGGCTGGTGCCCTACTCCTTTGAGCCACAGGCGCCACCCTGAAATCTGCATTTCAAGCTTCCCCTGCAGTTAAAAATAGAAATGATACATGCCTCTGGCCAATGAAATATAAACACAGTCGTCACTAGGCAGGGCCCTGGGGGGAGACGTTGAAAGGGACACCTCCAGCAGGCACAATAGTTCTGTGCCCTTTGCCCTGCCCTCCCTCCTTCTTCCAACAGACATCCAGACAAGATAATCAGAATTCAGGCATCCAGTCCAAGGTGGGGCTCACAACTGTAATCCTAGCACTCTGGGAGGCTGAGGCAAGGAGATTGCTTAAACGCGGGAGTTTGAGAGCAGCCTGAACAAGAGAGAATGCCCGTCTCCACTAAAAATAGAGAAACTAGTTGGTCACTGCAACAGGTGCCTGTAGTCCCAGCTACTCGGGAGGCCGAGGCAAAAGAGTCACCTAAGCCCAGAAGTTGGAGGTAGCTGTGGGCTGTGATGCCACAGCACTCTACCAAGGGCAATAAAGTGAGACTCTGTTCCAACAACAACAAAAAAGGATCTCATCATACAGGCAAAAGAAGAAATTTCAGGAATTAGAGACCAGTCTGAGCAAGATGGAGACCTCTGTGACTACTACAAATAGAAAAATTAGCCAGGCATGGTGGCTCCCTCCTGTGGGAGTATCTGTGGTCCCAGATACTCAGGAGGCTGACGCAGGAGGATCACTTGAACCCAGAAGTTTGAGGTTGCAATGAGCACAGTGGATGATGATGCCACTGCATTCTACCCAGAGAAAGAGAGAAGACTGTCACCAAAAAAAAAAACAAAAAAGAAATTGGTAGGAGTATACCTATATAACATCATAAAACCAATATGCTGAACCTAGACTACTTGCCTTAAATTTTTACATGAGAGTAAGCTAAATGCCTAATTTATTTTCAGCCATTGACTTTATCTGACTGATGTATTTCCTACCTGGTAACAAATCCATAGTTCCCCACTTCTCCCATTCATGGGTTAATTCTTAAAAAAACCAACATATCACAGTCTATGACACCATTATCATTCCACAAATGAAAAAGTGGATGCCACTTAGCTTTCCAATGAGAACAAAGCATGAGCTAGACATGGGCCTTTACTTACCCACTAGTCCCCTAAAAACTCAATTATTTGTTCTATCAGAACCAACTTAGAATTTAGATAAAGAATATATCTGTCCTCCTAATTTACACAGGATTCTATGTATTTTCTCTTCTGTTTCTCTCAGGTGCTTGATTTTTCTTTTTTTTTTCTAGAGACAGAGTCTCACTTTATCGCCCTCGGTAGAGTGCCGTGGCATCACACAGCTCACAGCAACCTCCAACTCCTGGGCTTAGGCAATTCTCTTGCCTCAGCCTCCTGAGTAGCTGGGACTACAGGCGCCACCATAATGCCCGGCAATTTTTCTTTTTTGTACTTTGGCCGAGGCCGAGTTTGAACCCGCCACCTTCGGTATATAGGGCCGGCGCCCTACTCGATGAGCCACAGGCGCCGCCCCAGTTGCTTGATTTTTCTACCTTGCTTCATTTTCTATATTGCTGCTATTTCTCACTTAAAGCAATTTTTTTTTTCTTTTTTTGAGACAGAGCCTCAAGCTGTCACCCTGGATATAGTGCCATGGCATCACAGCTCACAGCAACCTCCAATTCCTGGACTCAAGAGAGTCTTCTGCCTCTGCCTCCCAAGTAGCTGGGACTACAGGCACCCGCCACAAAGCCCGGTCATTTTTTGGTTGCAGCCGTCATTGTTGTTTGGCAGGCCGGGCTGGATTCGAACCCGCCAGCTCAGGTGTATGTGGCTGGCGCCTTAGCCTGTTGAGCCACAGGTGCTGAGCCACTTAAAGCAATTTTAGATTTAACACACTCTCGTAGCACTTGGTAAAGGGCTGGCATTGTTTAGTTTCTTCTCTTTTTTTTTTTTAACAAGTGAACAGTTTATTAAGAAATAAAACAAAGGTATGATGTGATATAGTACAAGCAAGACACTCAAGATAGGTATAATAGTACTACTCACACAAAAACTTAAATTTCACCTCAAAAAAAATCACAAGACAACAGAGAAAGCAATTTCACTGTTATAAAATAAGAT
>CAUYRH010094457.1:0-13449 GCA_963574655.1 Perodicticus potto
TTATTGGCATACACAAAGGCTACTAATTTGAGGACACTGATTTTATATCCTGAGACATTACTGTATTTTTTTTAATCACATCAAGGAGTCTTATTGTTGAGTCTTTGGTGTTATCTAAGCATAAGATCATATTGTCAGCAAAGAGCAAGAGTTTGACCTCCTCTGCCCCCATTTGGATGCCCTTTATTTCCTTCTCTTGCCTCGTTGTATTGGTTAGAACTTCCAGCACCATATTGAATAGTAGTGGCGATAGAGGACAACCTTGCCTGGTTCTACTTCTAAGTGGAAAAACATTTCAGTTTTACTCTATTCAGCATAATATTAGCTGTGCTCTTGTTGTAGATGATTTCAATCAGATTAAGAAATATGCCACCTATGCCTATATTCTTAAGTGTTTGAATTAGAAAAGGATGTTGAATTTTATCAAATGCTTTTTCTAGATCTATTGAGAGGATAATGTTCTTTGTTTTTGCTTCTTTTGATATGGTGAATTGTGTTCATTGACTTGCACATGTTAAACCAGCCTTGCTTTCCTGGGATGAAACCTACTTGATGATGATGAATGATTTTTTTAAATGGGTTTACCTGTAATCTATTGGCCAGGATTTTACTGAAAATTTTTGCATCTTTTTTCATTAGTAAAATTGGCCTGAGATTGTTCTTTGTAGTCAGGTCTTTTCCTGATTTTGATATCAGGGTGATGTTCGCTTCATAGGGTGTTGGGGAAGATTTATTCCTTCTTAATTTTTTTGAAACAATTCCTGCAGCACAGGTATAAGCTCTGCTTTGAAGGTTTGATAGAATTCTGGTGTGAAGCCATCTGTACCAAAGCATTTTTTGTTGGGAGATTTCTTATTGTTTCTTCCATTTCAGTTCTTGATATTTGTTTGTTCAAGAGATATATTTCTTCTTGGTTATGTCTAGGGAGAGGGTGCAATTCCAGGTGTTTATCCATTTTCTCCACATTGTCAAATTTCTTAGCATAGAATTTCTTGTAGTACTCAGAGATGATCACCTGTATCTCTGTGGCATTTGTTATTATTTCCCCTTTATCATTTCTGATTAAGGTTATTAGAGATTTTACTTTCTATTTCTAATCTGGCCAGAGGTTTATCGATTTTATTTACTTTTTTGAAAAACCATCTTTTTGTTTCATAAATTTTTCTGAATGATTCTTTTGTTTTCAATTTCATTAGTCTCTGATTTAATTTTAGTTATTTCTCTTTTGCTGAGTTTGGGATTAGATCATTCTGCTTTTTTTCCAACTCTATAAGATGGTTTATGAGTTTATTGATGTGTTCTCTTTCTGTTTTTGGAATATAGGCATCTCATGCAATAAATTTCCCTCTGAATATTGCTTTTGCTGCATCTCACAGGTTTTGGTAACTTGTGTCTTCATTGTTGTTATGTTTGAGGAATTTAACAATTTCTTCTTTTATCTCTTTCTGAACCTAACTATCCTTCAGCATAAGCTTGTTTAATTTCCAAGTCTTTGTATTGGGATAAATGTTTTTGTTAAAGTTGAGTTCCACCTTTATTGTCTTGTGGTCTGAGAAGATACAAGGTATAATTTCTATTCTTTTAATTTTGTTGAGGTTGGATTTGAATCCTAGGATGTGGTTGATTTTGGAGTACATACCATGGGTTGACAAGAAAAATGTATATTCTTTTGCTTTGGGATGGTGTGTTCTGTATATGTCTATTAATCCCATTTGTTCTAGGGTCACATTTAAATCCTTTGTATCTTTGTTTAGTTTCTGTTTAGAGGATCTGTCCAGTTCTATCAGAGTGGTGTTAAAGCCCCTGACTATTATGGTGTTATGGGATACCATATTGCTCAGGGATGTTTCATCAATCTAGGAGCATATAAGTTGGGTGTGCAAATATTTAAAATTGAAATTTCTTCTTATTGCATTGTTCCTTTGACCAGTATAAAGTGTCCATCTTTGTCTTTCTTAACTTTAGTTGCTTTAAATCCACTTGTATCTGAAAATCAGATTGCAACCCTTCCTTTCTTCTGATTTCCATTTTCTTAAAAAACTATTTTCTATGCCTTAACCCTGAGTCTTGATTTGTCCTTCAAGGCTAGGTATGTCTCCTGAAGCATATGGATGGCTTGTACTTTTTTATCCAATCAGCAAGCCTGTGCCTCTTCAGTGGTAAATTCAGTCCATTGACATTTATTGAGAGAATTGATAAGTGTGGTGGAGTTCTACTCATCTTACTTTGTGAAAGTCCATTGTGTAGTTTTATCCTCTCCTCCTTTACGGAAGCTAAGTTTTGACCTTTAGCTTCTAGGTGTTTACTTTGCTGGTGGTCTATTGTGGTGGTCAGAGTTGAGCATAGGTCTAACTATTTCCTGTAGAGCTGGTCTTGTGGCAAATTTCCTCAGTGCTTGTGTATCTGCAAAAAATTTGATTTCTCTGTCAATTTGGAAGCTGAGTTTAGTAGTAAACTGAATTCTGGGCCACAAATTGTTTTGTTAAGAATGTTGAAGTGGATGACCATGCTCTTCTGGCTCAGAAGGTTTCAGTTGAAAAGTCTTCTGTCATCCTAATGGCTGTGCCTCTGTAGGTCAGTTGGCTCTTACTCCTGGCTGCTTGCAGAATTTTTTCTTTCATCTTAACTTTGGACAGGTTCATTATAACATGTCTGGGAGAGGCTCTGTTTGACTTGAGATGACACAGGGTTCAATATCCATTGGAAAGGAGTGTGGGGGGTCTTTAGTAAAGCTTAGGAAGTTTGCATTTACGAGTCTCCAAGTAGGGCTTCCATTCCTTTGGGACAATCTTCTTCCCCTTCAGAATCCTATTATTTGAATGCTTCTTGATGTTTCATAGTTCTCTAAGTGCTTGTTCTTCATTCTCTCTGGTTTTTTTTTCCTGCTTCTTTAACTACGTGGGTTAACTTGAAAACTTTATCCTCTAGCTCTGAGGTTCTTTCTTCTCCATGGTTCTTACCTATTTTTAATACTTTCTACTGCATCTTTACATTACCTGATTGTCTCCTTCATTTCCTTAAGCTCGGCCATATCCTTCCTATATTCTACAAATTTCTCATCTGACTTTTGGTTCTATCTTTTAATTTTCTTGTCCATTCCTTTTATTGTCTCTATCATCCATATTTTAAATTCCCTTTCTGTCACATCCTTTAATTCTTTATATGTGGAGTCTTCCATAGTAGCTGCCTAATGATCCCTTGAGGGAGTTCCTCTGTTTTGTTTTTTTCATGTTGCCACAATTTTTCTGTTGGTTCTTCCTCATGTGTTCTTTCTTCTTGTTCACCTCCTGTTCTCCTTTTTCATTCTCACTGCCTCCTTTGCTTCAAATTACCTTGTATCAGAGCTTGGGTTTTCAAGTGGCTTCAGCCTGAGCAAAGCCAAACTCTTCCACATGTCCAAATAAACAGAAGTCCTGGCTCTAGATGACAATATGTTGCTGGGACACCAGGTGGTGCTGTGGTATTTTTAAGAGACAGAGAGCACAGCCAGCAATCTTTGTAGTCTTTATTCCAAATTTAGTTGCCTTCAGTGATCACCTGATTGTTTTCTAGGTGTTCAGACCCTGCGGGGTTGGGATCTTAAAGCTCACAAGAATCCTTCAGGGGCAGGTCTCACAGTGCCTCCTGACTCCAGTTCCTGTGGGGTACATGAATCCCTCAGCCTGTTGCAAGAGTGGAGTTCTGATCCTGGTAGGCAGAATTAAGACTACCATGCATTAGGGCCCCACTAGACCTTCTTATGACCTTCCCACAATGACAGCCCCATGCCCACTGAGACTTTCTCAATATGGCTGCCTTGCCAGCCACCAAACCTATGGTAAATCCACTCCAAGAGGCATTCAAATCTGGTTGCTCTATAGTGTTTGAGTCTGCCCACTCTTCCAAGCTTTCCACTCAATGAACAGTTTCCCCCAACAACTGAAAACTCCAGAAAGGTTTCCTCAAATCCTGGATCTCTGTGGGGGGCCAACTGATCCCAGCCAGTCATAATCAGTTGCCTAAATCATCAGATTTCCACTGCTCTGGATCCCACACTGTATCCAGCTCCCCACATCCTTGCTGTGCTCCCTGAGCTATCACTCTGGGTAAAGTCCTGTGCCAGATATGACTGGGTTCTCTCTTTGTCCCCAGTCATTCTAGGAGAGCTCAGCTGAACGATCCTTCTCATTTGCCATCTTTCTCCATCCCCTAGAAATTCTGTTTTTTAAATACAGTAGAATCTCCATAGCCAGCCAGCTCCCTACATTGACTACTCCTTTAAATTGACCTATTTTTCATATATCAGATGTATACTTGGTACCACAAGTCCTTATTGTACAGTAAGCCTAGTTGCTTATATTGAGCATCTCTGTATGTTTCCTAGTTTGTTACAGTTCCCTGGGTAGTCAACTTACAGAGATTTTACTATATATATCTACATGAACTTTTTATTCATGTCTGGAATTATGTAGGTTTCTTTTGTTGTTGTTTATTTGTTTCTTTGTATTGGTTTTCCACTTCTCGTGGATCCTATTCCACTTACATGTGATCCATATTTTGAGATCCATATGTGACATTTCAAAAATGTACTTTTGGCTGACATCCATTACTGGAGAGCTAACATGATCCTTTGAGGGTGTCAAAACACCTTACTTTTTCATATTACCAGAGTTTTGTGCTGATTTCCTCTAATTTGAAACTTCTTTCCTCAGCTCAAAGCAGATAGCTCAACTTGTTCTATGCTGCAGAGAACTATGATTTTCAGTGTACAGAAGTGCATTGCCTCGGTGTTTTCAATGTTCAGTGTGCATTGCCTTTCAGCTTATGGAGGTAGGTCTCCACTTTGGTCTTGGTGACTAGTTGGGTAAGTTGGATCTCAGATCCCTGGGAGAGTTTAGGTGCCAGCAGTGAACAGGAGAGGTAGAATTGGTCAGGTAATGCCAAATCCCCAGGACTTTGGATGGCATGCTTGATTCTTAGGGGGAACCAGGGTACAACTAGGCTGACAACTTGCCCTTGAACCTCCCTGAGTTCAGGCACTGGCTGTCTCAGTGAGAGGCGGAGTAATCCCTTGGGCTAGAAGAATGCTCAGACAGGAAAAGAGAAGAGTCACTGTAGATCTGTGGTGGAAGGGTCAGGCTCCTCTTGATGAGATTGGCAAAGGCAGGCAGCTATGGAGCACGCAAGTTTCTCACACCTCCCTCTCTCAGCAGTGACAGTCATCTCTGTTCTTCAGAGGCACAAAGGCACCCAGATTCCTAACTTCTACCTCATCCATCTGCAGCAGAGGTTGTGGAGGCTTCTCATCCCATTGATGTAGGGCTACCAGACTGACTTGGGCTACTAGTGAAATCATTTGGGTTTGTTCTCTTTTGCAATATCTCTGAGGCATGATTGTGTAGGGTATGATACTATTCTTGTTTTCAGGTATCCAGTGGGATTCCTGGAACATATTTCCCATGAATAAAGGGTAACTACTGTATTGGTTTTGTATATTTTTGAGCTTTCCTAATTATTCAAGGCATAAGAAATGGACACTATAGGCTAGTCCATCCAATCTGGAGACAGATCTTACATATTTGGATATAGTAATGTATATACATGAAGCAGTGATTATTAATCCTTTTGGCTTCAATACCTATTTAGTTGTTTAAAACTCCATAGAACTTTTATATTAGTGGATTAGATCTGCTGATAATTACTATATTACAAAACTTTAGTTCTAAAAATATTTTAAATTAAATACTAATGTTTAAGAGTAATAAACCCATTACATATTAACATAAATATTTATACGAAAACCTATTTTGCATGGCGAGAAATTATGAGAAGAGTGGCATTTTTGTAAAACTCTCTCATGTTTAGTTAAACCTGCTACTGCATTCAATCTCTTGTATATTCATTTTAGTTATTATATATGAAGGAAGTCCAGCTTCACATCACCTACAACTGAAAAATTCAAGTTTCAATAGTCTTTTCAAATAATTATGGATCTTCCCTGGATACTGCAGCTAAACTCAAGAAGCAATAACTGTTGAAAGTTAGTTACAATATGTATTCTGAAACCAAATCAAGGAACTTTTTTACTCTGTTGTGTTTAAATATAATGATCTAGCTTATATTTTAAATGGATTTTTTATCATATAATATTTATAACATCATGCATTGATCATTTGAAATATATTGGCTGACCACGTTATACAGACCTATTAAATGTTGAGAAATTCATTATAAAATGTTAAAAAAAATATGTGTTAATCTCTTCACCATTCTCATCATTCTAGTATTGAGAAGGTATCAAACTTGTGGTAGCACAAACATGTTTTCTAAAACTAGAATTTTATCATTAGTAACAAATACTGTCAACTTTTAATTTTTTTTAGTATTTTGAAGTAATGGAATCATATTTTTCCATTTTTAAAGCAATGTATACTAAATAACCAAGTCGAAAAAATTATAGTTCTCAGACTATTAAATAGTTGTCAGAGAGACTAGCTGTCATTGTTTCAGGCAAAAATTGTATTTATGAAAATAGTGTCCAGATAATCTTGCAACCCAATCACTAAAGTATTTTGGTATACAGCAGAAGTGCCTTATGCAGAGTTCCCATTTTGTCACCCCAAATATTAGGAAATATATATTCTCAAGCTGGGCACAGTGATTCATGACTGTAATCCTAGCACTTTGGGAGGCTGAAGTGGGAGGATTATTTAAACCCAGGAGTTTGAGACCAGTCTCAGCATTATGGTGGCATGCCATCTCTACAAAACATAAAAAACTTTAGCCCAGTATTATGGCATATTCCTCTAGTCTAACCTACTTGGGAGGCTGGGGCAGGAGAATCGCTTGAGCTCTGGAGTTTTAAGTTGCAGTGAGCTATGATGACATCACTGTACTCTAGCCATGTAAGAGAGATCCTATCTCAAAAAATTGATATGATCTCAAGGGTCAAAATGTAATTAAACCTTTTTAACACTTGTCAAGATCATATACACATATGTACATATAAACATATATACAGGAGTTGCAAAAAAATGTATACTCAATGTACTCAATATATACCAATAACAAAAGATGAAAATGAGCACCTCTTACAATTGCGAGGGCAAACATGACTTGAGTATTTATAATACAGTTTTTTTCTTTCTTAAAATGTGTATACATTTTTTGCACACTCTGTGTGCAGATATATACATACATACACACACACACACACACATATATATAAACAGAGTCAATCCTCGTTATTCATGGATATTTGTGAATTTCCCTACTTGCCAAAATTTACTAGCAACCCCAACATTGATACTGCCTGTACTTTGACAGACATTTATAGATATGCACAGAGCATGGAAAAATTTGAGCCACCTAATACTCACATTCTCAGGTGAGGAAAAATAAGGTGATGCTCTATCATCTTGTTTTGGATCCATAATAAATAAGTGTAAATAAGTGTTCATTTCATGGTTTGGTGCCATATTTTTGCATTTTTATAGTTTTCATTGGCAATTTTGCTGTTGAAAAGACCTCTAAACATAGTGACATGGATCTAGCATGCCTAAGTGCAAGAAGGCCTTACCCAAAAAAAATGTGTATTATTAGGTAAGCTTTGTTTAGGTGTAAGTTACAATGCTGTTGGCCATCAGCTCAATGTTAATGAATCAACAAGATATGTTAAATAAGGCATAATTAAACATAAACACACATAAAACAAGATTATATGTTGATAGGTTGATAAAAATGTTGCTATCATATGCTTACAAAATCTGACTCTGTCTTTCTCCTGGGAGCAATGGTTTGGTATTTACCAATTCAAGGTTTGCAGTACCTTTATAGAATACATAATAACAACAGCAAATACTGAGAATCAATCACAGAAACTCATGTGTATATGTATGTACATATTTATGTATGTACATATTACATACATGACTATTATGAATGTGTGAGGTAAAGAATTCACTGATTACTAATTCACTGATTACACTATCAGTATAAATGTCAAACACTATAGGAAATAATATCTTAGTATTACTATGAAAATACTAAAAATATCTATGGGTGCAACTTGACACAAAGAATAACACCTACTCAGGCCATTTGCTTTGAACTGAAGGAACCAGGGAGGCCAACACTAGCAAGTACTCTGCAAGGAGAAAATAAGGTGCAGCCCCCTTGAATTTTCCTCACTGGCTTTTATTGAAATCTCAGGCAGGAGAAAATACACAATAGCAAAAAGCTTCAAAGAAAGAATAAAGGTTAAAAAACAAATAGTTTCTCTTTACCTGCATGATTGAACTCTTAACACATCCTGTTTACTGTTCTTCTGTATTAACTGCTAATTTATGACGTAGAGTTGGGTCAGTGTGCTGTGTCTAGTACTGTTGTCAGTACTCATGGCCAGCAGTGATTCTTGGCTTTTGTCCAGACTACTCTGTTTCTAGTGCCTAGCACTTTTAACCCCATATTCTGTCCTACAGATGTGCCTCAAAGGTTAACAAAAAGTTTTTATTACCAAACAGAGCACCCTAAAATACAAATGTCTGCCTTAAAATACATATGTATTTTCTCAGGACTCTATTTATACATTTCACTATTTTTATCTTTTATACATTCATGGAGATGGTGTTTCCATATGCTTTCAAATTGTGAATTCCTCAGGATTCTAATAAGCCTTGACAATAAATATACAAATAGAAGCAAAATTCATGTCTTGTTTTTGTTTTTTGTCAGTGAATGCTTTTAATTTGTTATATTTTGTTTTGTCAATTTCCTTAATTTAATTAACTCTTCTTATGTTACCTCAAAATTACTTCCATTGAGATTTAAATATTATAGATTGCCTACACATTTTAAAGTAGTAGATGATAATATCCAATGTATGACTTGAGGGAGTTATAAATGAAAGAGAAAAACTTATAGCTTGATATGATGGCAAAACAAAATTACCTTAGGGAAGAGAGACATTTCTTATTTTAAAATTAGAGATATCATTGCCCACAGGGAGGAATAGACAAATAGATCACTTATACTGCCTTCAAGTCTAAAATATATTTGATTGGAGAAGAAAAAAAAGAAGTCTGATTTAAGAACAGAAGAAAAAGGATATGTAATATAAGTGAATAAAAAAAGGAGATAAATTTGAAATAAGTATTAAATGTGAAGAAATATTGAGAAATTATTAATATTATCATCATACACATATTTAGAAGGTAATTTGTATAGAAGACTATCTTTCAGTGAATCTTATCATTTCTATTTGATTTAGCCTCTTCTCTCATCTACTCCTTCATGTACTACCCATGTATGAGGTTATTAAAGGTGAGATATGAATCGTTAGGGAGATAAGGCTCCCAAGAAACTGGTCTGAGTTGGTAAAGCCCCTTCTAAGGCTCACCAGTTTCTCTTTAACATTGAATAGCCCAGATTGTGGGAAAGATATTTACGACCTTGAAGGAAATGGATTTTCTCTCTGTTGATTATCCTGTATAAATACTAATCATATTGTAAGGCAGGAAATAAGGAAATGTTCTCTCTTCTCTCTTGGGTATAAGGAGAAAAGAAGAAAGGAACACTGGGGTATCATTTTGCCTTGACTCTGAAGCACAGAGCTGCAGTGTTTTTGAAAATGAGAAACAGGTGGGCCCTGCGCACACAGACTTGAGCCAGAAATGAGTCAAGGGGTCATGATGGCTGGTGCCATTGTTATTCTCTGAGTATTTTCCAAATCTCTTCAGTTATTGCTAAACATTCTATAAAAGCTTGTGTCAGTTTTACTGAGGGGAAGTTAGAAGGGTGTAAGCCCTAAAAGCAGTTGCCCCTCTTCTTCATTAGAGTAGTGGCAGCAGACGCAGTCTCTGGTAGAGGAAATAGAACCGGCAGTGCACAAGTTGATCCTCCAGGGTCACCTACAGCAGAGGCAATAATGTGGCAGCTGGGAAAAGAGAGTAGCATAATAGGCCTTAAGGACATAGTCCTGAGCAAACACAAAAACCAAAAAGATAGAAGTCCTCTCAGAAGAATTAATTTTTAGCCATGAACAAACTAGAGGATCATGTTACACACGAACTATTAACTTCCTTAGTAGCTCTGGCATCAGGAGGCTAAAAGAATATAGGTTAGCCTAAGTTTTAATGTTTGAGTTTTTTATAAATTATCTTTTAATTAGAGTTTTAGAGGCTTTACTCTGGAATCAGGAAATAATGCTGGAAAGTCTCTGATTTGTTAGAAAACACCCCTCACCCTCGCTCAGTTTGCTATTATACCCCTCTGCAGGACTTGCCCAAGGGGATGTTTGCCTTTATTACCTTTGCTTTGCTAAAGACAGGATCAGTTTATACCAGTATGATAACGTAGTCATTTGTGTAGTGGTAACTTTGTTTCACCAACTTTGAAACCAGTTAACAGCCCTTCTCAGCAAATAAAAGTCTCCTACAGCAGACAAGTAAAGTGATTGAGAAACCCATAAAAAGCAAAAAATAAAAATAAAAAACAAAGCTAGATGAAGTTAATATAAATTTCTACTCTAGGTCTCCCTTGATCTCTACAGTAAATATAAAAGCAACATGTTTATTGGCCTTCTTTTGATTATAAGTCATTATTATTGTATGATTTTCATATCTACTAGTACCTTCTAGTTAGGAGCTTCCAGTAAAGCACTCAAACTGGGGCATTTTTAAAGATAAAGAGGCACAACTACTCACTTAGAATTATACCATACACATAAATAATGCAAATCTAAGAGCCAAACTTCAGTTTTATAAACTATTTGTCTAAATTTTGTTCAATAAAGAAAACAGGCATCTGGGCAGCGCCTGTGGCTCAAGGAGTAGGGCACCAGCCCCATAGACCAGGGGTGGCGGGTTCAAACCTGCCAAAACTGCAGGTTTTTCCAGTCAAAAACTGCAAAAGAAAGAAAGAAAGAAAGAAAGAAAGAAAACAGGCATCTGTAAAGAAAATAGGCATCTCATTTCTATAGGATCCTGTATTAAACTTCATTTCTATATCTAGAATCAGTAAGACTGAAGCAATTAGAATTTATTCTGAAAGAAAAGAAAACTCATGATCATGATTTTTTTTTTAATTTTAGATGCAGTTTATTTTTAAACAACCTACATGACATGTTTTTCCTTAAAAACAATGCCTCCACTCCAAATAAATCATGGTCAAAATAAATGAAGAACTCAAGATGACATTAGTCCCGATGATCATGATTTTTAATCATCACATAGAAAAACCATTAGATGGAAAAAAGATTTTATACTTATTTTGTTTAACATGAAAGGTCAGTATTAGGTACTATCAGAAAAAAAAAAAACTACAAGAGAAAATATTTTAAGTACGTGCAACAATATTATTGCTTCAAAAACATTGACTTAGGACTTAGTAAGGAATTAGTAAGCTCCTTGCCCTTGGAGGTATTCAACATAGCCATTGGGATATTTCAGAGATCCTTCATATATGAGCTAATAAAATAGTTAGAAACTTCAAGCTTATTTTATATGTTTTAGCAGTAAAGGACTATATTTAAAAATATGATTTGATTTCTGGGCTTCCATAGAAATGATGAAAACTTCAGATGTCAGAATTTTTCTACCTATCCTCCAAAAATCATTCCAGCATAATACAAGTAAAAATCCATGCATTTTTTTAAATCCAGGAAACACATAATACTTTAAATTTCAAATTATGTGTGTTTGGGGAAATAAACATTCTGAAACCAACAATGTCTTTTCAGAGCCCATGTCAGAGCAGAATCACACACACAAAGTGGAAAACAAGATTGCACAATGGGACCAACACTGGGGAAACACAGACAGGACGGCTGCTAAAGAGAAAGATCCTACCTTGAGAGGCAGACTTCTCAAAATAGGCCTCAGATCATGTGTATCAGAGCACTGGCTACTAGGGAATAGAAATGAAGGAGTCTGAAATTGCTTAGGACTACAGGTGGAAGATTTAGAAGCCCCTGTGTGTGTACATTCGTGTGTTGTGAGGAGGTGAATTAGTGAAAAAGAAAAGAAAAGAAAAATGTAAAATGAATCAGAGAGAAAGCAATAGATATTGAAGACAAGTAAAGACCCATCAAACATATATAGTAGAACCTCTGTAAGTTGACCATCCAAGGGACTGTAACAAACTAGTCAATATATGGAGGTGGTCAATATAAGTAACTAGGTCTGTTGTATTGATAAGCACATGTGGTGCATGTCCAGGTGTATGAAAATTAAGTCAACTTAAGGAGGTGGTCAGTGCTGGGAGGTGGTCAACTTTGAAGGTTCTACTGCAATTGGAGTCCTTGAGGACAAAAAACAATTATCAGTTTTCAATGTGGAACAGAATTTAAAGCAATAAGCCCCCCAAAACTTTCCAGATATTAGACTAGATTTGAATGTACATAGTAAAAAGGCCCATTCTGCATGTAGAAAAATTGACAAAAAGTAATCAACTCCTTGACATAACCTAGTAAAATAATTATGCTGTAAAGATAAAGATTTTCCCTGACTCTCTAGTTACTGTCAGTTGTCATTTAAAGTCTCAACAGCCATGTATGGACTAAGAAGCAGTACACTGACATTTTCAAGAAACTCAAGGAAAGGAAATGTGAGCCAACAATGTGGTCGAACTACCTTTCAAGTGTCCAGCCTACAGGAAAACAACTTTAAAGAACTGAGGAATACTAATCTTACAAACACTTCTTGATGCATCTACCAGAACCTGCTACTCAAAAAATGTACAGTCCACAGTCAGCAGCAGCAGCACCTTGGAAATGGCTAGAAATGCAAACTCTTAGGATCTGCCTTTGACCTTCAGAATCAAAATCTGCATATTAACAAGATCCCCTAGAAATTAGCATGCACATAAAAGTCTGACAAGCTCTAGCCAACCAAAAGATGATTGTGTAAACCATGGCAAAAAGACTAATGGTCTTTTATTCACATGTAAAAAATGTTTAATCATAGATCTGAGAGTAAAACAAAGGAGAAAAAGTAAGCGTTCTGTCAAAATAAAAGTATCACAACCTAAAAATGGGAGAAAGAAGAAAGGAAGAGTAAAATAATGGTGGTCTCACAGGAAGTGTGCAGATGACAAAAGGCCTTAGTATAAAGATTGCCAGTAGCTTAAGAGCATATACATTCTAAACTTTAAAAAAATTAAAAGAGAAAAAAGACAACATAAAAAATGAACACGTAAGTGTAACAAAAATAATAACATATTTGAGAACAAAAATGGTTCTTATGATGATGAGAGGGTTGAATTGGAGACAACACATGCAGAAAATTGGCAAAGCATAACATTGTGACCTCTGAAGAAGGAGACATGTTCACGGGGTCCAGCACCACATGACAAAGCAGAGCAATGAAGGGGTCATTGGAAGACAAGAAGAAATAAACTGGTAACTGGTGCAACACCCAGTGGAATGAAGACCCCACAGAAACTTTCTGGTTTCAATTCTTTGTACCACAGAGC
>CAUYRH010094460.1:0-22688 GCA_963574655.1 Perodicticus potto
CCCAATGCCTGTTCTGCGACCCTGAGGGTGGAGCTTGCCAGAGCAGTTCTCCCACAATGGCTCCACACAGCCCACCACTGAATACTGGCAGCTCTTTCTGGCTCAGTGGCCTAGTCTGGGGCCCCAGGCAACACTCAAAAACCCCCACACTCCTGCCCAAGTTCTCCCAAGGCAGTTCAACCGAGTGCCAAGTCCAAGATAAACTCAAACAGCTCACAAGCAAGGCCTTTCCAGCCTGCAGTCCCACTGTTGCCCCACCCACAGCCGCCGACAGGATCAGACCGAGTGAACAGACGCAACTACTTGCCCCGTCTCCGCCGCTTTTGCCTTCCTCAGTGTGTCCAGAAGCCTTACGCTATCTCCCTGTGTCCCCAAGGGGAAGTTCCTGGGTAGATCCCACCTGCCAGAGATGCCTGAGGTCCTCTCTCCCTGGTCTCACCGTGCCCAGCCGCAAGGAAGCTGTTACTCGGCTGCCATCTTGCTCCGCCAGAAGTGACATTTCTAAGGCTACTTATTTTGCTGATAAATAATTGGTTTGTGGAATGTGCCAAAGTGCCATACTCTCTTTTCTGCTCAAGTAATTACCTTTGAGTTCTCATTTTGAAAACATAATGTTTCTTCCATAAGTTCATAGGCAAGTGCCTCATTTTTCTCCTGCTACCTTGGAGCCATTAATGTTCCAAAAAGAAATGACTTTGTTCAAAATTGCCAAAAACAAATTCTCTCAATATTTTTTCATGAAAATTAATTTTCAATGAAAAAGTTGAAAGGCTTCTAGCAGTCTAGATCAGCTTCACAGAAAGACTCTTCAGTTTTGCACAGTATGTTGAGTTCTGTAGGCATTGAATTCAGCTTTATCCTGCTTCACAAAAAAAAGAACTTTGGATAAAGCTGGATTAACAGTGTCAAGCTTTCACAGTAAGTTTTGACAATGAACTCAGGTTCCTCGTGAGTGTGACATCACAATAACATCTACACTTAGGCCAATTTTAAAACCAGAAGACCAAAAACCTATCACAGACATGAATCATAGCATCCTCCTATTATTTCTAAGACATATATATGATGATGGGATAAATACTACTTAGTTAAGGCTTAATTGGCTGGTAGTAATTCTCCTAAGTGAAGGAAAGAATGAGATTTCAGAGGTCCATGTCTGTTAAGTTGTCTCTCCCCTTCGCTAATTGAACGTCAACCCTATGGCACAAATATGAGAAGACCTAAAGCCGATTGAAGAGTTTCCTGTCTATCTTTCTTTAGTGCCACATCATCAAAGGTGTTACACTTTTATTTTGTGAGCACATTGCCTGTTACGGTTTCTTGAGTTCTCTATTACTTTACAGGCTTCTTTCTAAGGAGCTTGAATTTAACAAGAAAAATGATAGCTCCATAAGTGAGATTTAAAATCAATTGCTTCAGTGAAGATCCTGTTTAAGTAGTGATCATTTAACTAAAAAAGAAGTATCCAAAAATTTCTACTTTTATTGCAAACTCAAAGGACCATCTTCAGTTGATAGCTGCTAATTTAAAAAATTCACTTTTTAATATATAAAATATTTATTACTGAAACTCTCTCTTGTTATGTTGGTTAATCCACAAGGACCCAAATATTTTCCTTCTATTTTGCCACCTGTGCAAGGTGGCCAGGGTGCTTAAAATAGCTTCCTTCAGTGTCCTCAGAGAGCTGCCACAGTTCTGACTATCCCACGAAGATGAGAACATCCCAAGGCATTAAAAAAACAACAACATTATTTTTATAATTATCCTCATTTATCAATGTTTCTACTTTCACCCTAAAATGTTTTCCCAATCTCCCTTCACCTGTGTGTAGCTTTCACTAGTGCATGTCTGTGTGGTCTGGGCAAGAACACAGTGTTCTCCTTCTCTCCAGAGACTGGTTTCTCATATTCTGCAGAATGCCTCCCTAGAGCTCCTGGGAGCATCAGCATTCTTGTTCTTGCCTAACCTTTGCTGCTTGACTTCTTTTGATATAACACTGAGCTACTTCCAAAGTGTAGGCACTTCCACTGCCATCAGTTCACCAATAAGAGCTGACCTGCAGATGTCCACAAAGGCTCACTTCAGCAAAAGTAAAACAGAAAAGAAAAGATTTATTTTTCTCCAAGTTTAAGAATAGCCCTCAGGTGTACAAATTGCACTGGACAAAAGTACAAAAAGAAAAAAGCTCAGACTGGATCAATGTTGGGAGAAGATAGAAAGGTAGATGGATTTCCTGATCTTTCTAAAAGAAATATGAAGTTTGAAAACAATGGGGAAAATGTTTTATACACTAGTTTCCTTGACTCATTGACCCTGACCTTAGAATTCTGATAATAATCTTAATGCCACAGAGCATAGAACTTTAAAATTAAATGGAAAAGCATGCGTGGCATAATGGTAATTAATGCCCCCAGAACAATACTGCCTAACTGAAGTAATGAGGGCTTGAGGGAAAGACGATGGAAAGTTACAGGAAATTTAGAAATTATGAAAAGAAAGGGACTTTGTTCTTGTGGAGTGAACAATTTCTCCAGGTTACACAATGAATCAATTTTTACCTAGCAGATATTAGTTCAGATCCAAAACTCCCTCGCATCCTCAGTCTCTTAACTATCTCATTAGGTGAGGATTCACAAGTAGCCACTCAGAGAAATTGAGTCCAGCATTTTAAGATCATTTAGTTATTTTAAAACTTGATCTAGAGCTGGGCATGGAGGCTCACTCCTATAATCGCAGCAGTTTGGGGGCTGCGGAAGGAGGACCACTGCAGTTCAAGACCAGCCTGGGCAACAAAGTGAGACCCTATCTCTGAAAAAGTAAAAAATAAAAAAGCATTAGGCATATGCAGTGGCGTGTGCCTGTAGCCCTAGCTACCAGGGAGGCTGAAGCAGGAAGATCACTTGAGCACAGGAGATTGAGGCTACAGTGAGGTATTGTAGCTCCACTCTGGGCAACAGAGCAAAACCCTGTCTCAAAAAATAAAATAAAATATAACTTGCTCTATTGTTTAAATCCTCTAATGGACTTCCCCATTGTATCAGATCAATCGATACAATCTCCAGGTAGCTTCACTTTCAAACCAATGAATGTGAGATAAGCTAAAAGAAACTTCTAACTAGTCTTTTATGGCATCTACCATTAAAAAAAAAAAAGTTGCCATAGATGAGTGTAAATTAAAAAAGCATATGTTACTGTGGCAAGATTTCCAAAAGAGAGTGAAACTTATTTGACACTAATCAATAATTGTTGAATCCCTGCCATGGCAAGTAAGATGAGAAGACAAAGGAACATAGACTGGGTCATGACTCATTCGTACTTAACTTAGATTAAACTAAAGCAGCTGAAAGAAGATAAATTTCTTATCAAATAGCTTTGATGATTATAGAAGATTTGGACTCTATTTCAGCATCTTGCTTAATGTCTTCCATATAAGTAAATTCATCATTATGAATCTTCCCAGTAAAATTTCTCTATGTACAAAAAAATAAAAAGCTAGAGACCAAAAATTTTTGACCTTTAATACTTTAATACAAAATACAAATCTACACATCACATTAGTCAAATCTCACCTTCTTGTTTGTATGAATGGAAAACTTACAGCTCTTAGAAGACCAAGCTACCAATTGTGAGAATAATGAAAGGATGAAAATGTAAGGATGGGAGAGGGGTTAATCCCAACAGACAGAGGTGAACAAAGACATCTGGCTTGATAAAGCCAATGGTTACTTCGAGCTCCCTCAAATCTTTACAATGTTATCAGTAATGAAGAATATAGAATAAAACTTTTAGCACACTTCAGGGATTGAAACAAAGCCTGAAAACCATGACATTTTAGACACACACATCTGCAACGCTGAAATTAAGGTTAAGGATATAAAGTGACAGGACAAGAATTTAAGAATCTGTTTAACATAACAGATTTTTTTAAATCTCAGAAAGATTAGTACACAAACCATTATTCCTCTGGCTTAATGGTAAGTTTGCTATGTATTGGAACTAAGAGAAATGAAAGACAATATGTTGGTATCAGCGAATAGATCAGTAACCAAAAAATTCTCTTATAGGAGATGTGGCAATGGTCGTACATAACACGTGACTCCTGTCCATGAGTAGAGGGTATAATTACCATATTGAATATCATTTATAGTTGTATTTGGTACATGAGAAAATGATTAGTTTAAATGGTGCCCTGTGCTGTCAAAAGAACTACTGTTTTTTAAAAAGTGAATGATGCATCAGCTAGGTATTCGGGACCTATAAAATGTAGATGTCCATGTCAAATTTAAAGACATCAACACTAACAGCAATGGCACTAATACATTGAATAGGCTTCAGTTTAAACAGATGTTTTTAATTAATTAAAGAAAAATAAATATAGAGGTAATGCATTATATCTTACATAGCTACTTGCAAAATTCCTTGAACACAGTAGATGCTCAATAGAGATATTAATTAATCCTGCTTGCTAATGGTGATACCCTAACTAAGGATACTATATCCAAAGTTACATAAAGCTCTTAACAGGCCTCCCTGCCTTCAGTCTCACTGAAGTCCCATCCTCTAGACGAACAAAGCAAACTTTCTTTTCTTTTTTTTGAGACAGAGTCTCACTTTGTTGCCCTCATTAGAGTTCTGTGGCATCACAACTCACAGCAACCTCTAACTCTTGGGCTCAGGAGATTCTCTTGCCTCAGCCTCCCAAGTAGCTGGGACTACAGGTACCCATCACAACGCCCGGCTATTTTTGTTGCAGTTGTCACTGCTGTTTTAGCTGGCTGGGGCGAGGTTCAAACCCACCACCCTTGGTATACGGGGCCCGCGCCCTACCCACTGAGCCATAGGCACTGCCCCAAAGCAAACTTTCGAAAAGTGAAATTTCTGTCATGACACTCGATTTTTAAAGTATTTAATGGTCTGCAAAATAAATTCCAACTTCCTTAACATATATTCCCCACAAAGCCCTTTATAGTTTAGTTCTTAAGTATCTAGGCAGCCATGGATCCCAATGTTTATTTATACACTCATTCCTACACTCCTACAATGCTTAACCACCAGCACTTCCCCGAGTATATTTTGGTTCTATCCCATGCCTTTACCTCTATAGCAGCTGCCACTGGTGCCACCATGTCCCCTCAACACCATTTCTGCGAACACCAGACTGCTGATTTTCACCTGAACCTCTGCTGGAGAGCAGAACCTGTGAAGTCCACAGCTGTGGGAAAGCTAAAATGGTGGGGAATTAACACCCTCTCAGAGCAGCTCTCAACCCCAGAATGACTGAGTTAGTAAATAACTCCAAGTCATACTCCACACTGTTTCCCAGAGTTCTCCCAAGGCCCTGAGACCCAGTTGCTCACAGAAGTAGCCTGCTAGAAAATATGCTATACAGTCATCCTTCCCTTTCCTATCTCACTTCCCAATCTCTTGCAAGTCTTCCCCCAGGTAAGCTGCTTGTACCCAACTCTGCTTCGGAGTCTGCTTCTGAAGAGATTCTCATTCAAGACGGTCCCGTGACACATATTGTTCCTACTTCTGGAGAGTGTTCTTCCTTTCCTCCATATTTTCTTGGGAATTCCTAAATAGCCTTTAAGTTTAAGGGGAAACTTCTCAAAATATACCATCTTACAAATCACCAGAGATCTTATTAAAATGCAGATTCTGATTTGGAATATCCAAAGTGGGATCTGAGATCCTGTAGTTCTAACAGGATTTCAGACAAAGCAAATATCCCT
The DNA here is from genome assembly GCA_963574655.1 of Perodicticus potto. Lineage (NCBI taxonomy): Eukaryota > Metazoa > Chordata > Mammalia > Primates > Lorisidae > Perodicticus > Perodicticus potto. The sequence continues at coordinate 5,733 of CAUYRH010094460.1, forward strand.
GGTCTGAAAACCAATCTGAGCAGGAAATATTTAAGACAGTGCTCCAGAACCTTCTCCTTTAGAAGTCATCTTTAAAACTGCCTCATTCTTGTCCTGGTGATGAATTTTTCTTTTTCCCCCTTATGTTTATTACAGTGTACAGTAATTCTCAATTCAGAGGTCTGACTCTCCATTGAGTTTGTTCCTTAAAGAAGAAAACTGTCTTTGTCTTATCTGTGCATCCACAATGACTAGCACATTGCTGAACATACTGCCCATACCTAATAAGTGATTGTGAAGGACAGAATTAACAAACAAATTATAATTTTATGGCAGTCTGCTTCAAAATTTTTATAAGTGCACATATTGTTCTCTGACACATTGACTAACTCTGTCAAGTGTATTTTAAATGCATATAAGAAATTTTTCAGCTTTCTGGTTTATTTTCCATGTGAAATCATAGACTTCAGGACTTCTGTACAATGGAACAGGTTGTAGAATTTCTGCTGTAGGGATATATAATAAAATTTGTAAACATTTGTCTGAAATCTTTTAGTTAATTCATACCTAAAGGTCACACGTACCAAACAATCACTGGCATTTCTTCTTTGTATTCATATTTAGAATCTGTGGATGAAGGCAAGCAAGTTTAGCCATTCATTGAGCTTAGGGAAGTAGAGGTGGTGTCAGCCGTGTGTGTGAGTGTGAGAGTGTGTGTGTGTGTGTGTGTGTGTGTGTGTGTGTTTGGGGAATGAGGGTATACATTAAAACAGAAATCACAGGAGCATCACAGAAGGAAATACTTCAGGGATTGCTCTCCCTTACCTGCCAGAAATTGCTTCCAAATGCCATTGCCCTCAGAATCTCAGAATTCAACTTCTCATTCATTCCAGCTGCTTCCTCCTTAAAAAAAAAAACTCACTGTAAGAGGATGAAACTAAATCTATCAAGGGAATAACCTATATGGTATATTTAGATCAACAACTAATGGAAATAGCATCTGATCTTTCTACTTTAAGATGCAAGAGCAGAAACTGGGTGTTTTCAGCATATCAGGTTCTGAAATAGATAATAGCCCTGATAATGAACTAAAGTAAAGTGATCTGTAAAGCCATGGTAGTGCTTTCTGGAAGTCAGTTCCTATCTCATTCCAACCTCATTCCCTTACCATTAGAAATCAACCTCGAGCATGTGAGAAAAATGTTCGCATGACAAAGAAAATGGCAACTGAAAGCCCTTGACACATTAACTAGACCAGAACCTAAATGAAGTTTTGTACTTTATTTGTATCTATTACATTGTATTGTGACTCTTACTGTATAGTTCTATGTTTCCAATTAGGTTAGTCAAATCTTTGAAGGCAGAAATCTTTTAATTCATCTTTTTATCCCCAAAATATTGCCTGATCTATTGTACATATTCAATTAACCCCTGTTGAGTTAATGACTCAATGAATGAATGGATCATGGAATGAATAATGGCCTGGCCACACCGTAGTTTTTAAAACAACAGTAAGTAGTGGATTAAAGCTTTAGTAGGAGTCCAGAGAGCTAGGGAGGAGTCCCAGTCATTTTCTCAAAGATTTTGCTAGTTCAAAAAGACATATTTAACATTAAAACAACAAAGAAATATAACATTAAACTCACTCAGATGGCTCTAAACAAAGACAGACAATAACAAGGGTTGTTGAGAAGGTACAAAACTAGAATTCTCATGCAGGGCTGGCAGGAATGGGAAAGGCTACATCTACTTTGAAAAACAGTTTGGCCATTTCTTAAAAAGTTAAACATATATTCATCTTATAACCTGGAAAGTCTACTCTTTGCTATATGCTCAAGCAAAATGAGGTGTGTCTGCACAAGGACTGGTGCATACATGTTCAGAGCAGCATCATTCATAATATCCCCAAATGGGAATATTCGAATGTCTTTCAAATAGTGAGTGGGGAAGAAATGTGAAGTGAATGTATATGGCAGGTTTCTGTGCTTTAATTCTCCACGCAATGCTCCACAACGGAAAGAGCAGACTATTGATATGTGCTGCAACATCGACAAAATTTACAAAATGTAATTTTTATATCAGAACTGTTGTTACCCAGTATTCCTTATTGTGAATTTCTATAGACTGTTTCAAGTATCCATTGTACAACTCCCACACAGCCTTTGTATGGCTTTTAGTGTTGATTTTAGCCTTTAAAAAGGAAAAGTACTCCTACTTTTATAATCAATATTCAAGGAACTTACTTGTCAAATTGAAGTTCAACTCAGAAATTCTTATACCCCTCACTTTCACACTGAGTTCATTACCTTATTGCTAAAACATAAACCTTACTAATTGTTCTTTTACTTCAGTTCAATGAACAGTAAATTTTATTAATCTTTTTATGTGTGAAAAAAATTTTTATTTTGCCATCACATTTGAATAATAGGTGAAGATGTGTAGAAATTAGAACTTTTGTACTAACTGTTGGTGGGAATATAAAATGATGTAGACACTGTGAAAAATGGTATTCTATTCTAAATATAGAATTACCATATGATCCAGCAATTCTGCTTCTGGGTATATAACTAAAAGAATTGAAAATAGGGTTTCAAAGAGAATATTTGTGTAAATATGCTCATGGTAGCATTAGTCACAATAACCAAAAAGAGGAAATGACCAAAATGATCACTGATGGGTGAATGGATAAATAAAATATGGTCTCTATACAATGGGATATTATTCAGCCTTAAAATGAAAGGAAATTTTGATGCATGCTGCAATATGGGTGAAACTGGAGGATATTATGCTACTTGAAATAAGCCAGTCATGAGAAAATAAAAACTGTATTATTCTACTTATATGAGGTACTTAAAGTAGTCAGAGTCATAGAGATGAAAAGTAGAATGGTGGTTGCCAATGGAGCTAAGGGGAGAAGGGGCTGGGCATTGTTATTAAATAGGTATAAAGTTTCCGCTTTCCAAGATGCACAAAGTTCTGGAGGTTGATTGCACAACAGTGTGACTATACTTAACATTACTATACACTTAAATGATTAACTGTACACATGAGATGATTAAAATGGTAAATTATATGTTGTGTACATTTTGCCACAATTAAAAACAAAAATAAATGAGGGGGAAAAGGAGTGAAGATGACTGAAGCCACAAGGCAAGAGATTGAGGAGTCAAAAATGGAAAATGAAAATCAGAGTTAGTGTGTGAAAATCTATTCTTTTGAAACTTGAGCAAAAAAGCATTGAATGAAAATGCAAAGTTAGAGATCAACATATAGAGCCACTTAAAATTCAACACATTTTAAGAATGAAACGTCCTGTAAAATGAAAAGTCAAGTATCAAATGAAGAAAGATATTTGTTTCAAAAAATGTGTCCTACAAAGGTATAAAGCCCTTAGTAGTTAAATAGTTAATGATTATAGATAAAATTTGGGGACCAATACTATGTGCCAGGCACTGTATTTTAGAATTTATTTTACAAAATTTTATTCACATGTTGGCTACCTCTTTGTAAAGTTTTGTAATAAATATTTTGTAAATAAAGGTACATTTATCTACCATTTCCCATTTTCTCTTTGTATGGCAACTTTCAGGGAGATTTTTGGGACACCTTGCCTCTTATCTCATTACTCCTCACAACTACTCTAACCTGTCATAATATTTATTATTATTCCTCCTTTTAAAGATGAGAACTGAGACACATGGTCATTCTGCCATTTGCCCATAGATGTCCCATGGAAGTGTCAGAGTCAGTGTGAAGCTCAGGAAATTAACTCTGGAGAGCCTATGGCTCTACCCACTAAAGTCTGTTAAGTGAAATAGGAATACTGGATGCAATAGGAAAAACAAAAGACAAAGAGCATGAATAAGTAATACTCTAGGGAAGAAAGAAATAATTAAAAATATAACCATGTTCCACACACAGTCGTCAGGCATCAAAACACACTTACAAAATTAAAAGAATATGTTGCCATGATTTACCTTTCAAGCCGACAGAGATTACTTCCAGTTATAACACTCATCAAAAACAAGGTTACAAGAAGACAGACTGTTGAAGAAATTGAAAAAAAATTGGAAAATTGATAAGATAAGGAGGCTTCCAAGGAAAATAGATCAAAAAAATTTTAATTAATTAATTTAAATGGTCATAGGGTGGATATAGCCTGTAATTGTAGGGAAAAAAACTCCTTATTGTAGGGCTGACAGAAAGGGAGAGCCACCTCTAAAATGGTTGACTGGGGTTAGTCTAGGTGGGCCATTGGCCATCCTCAGGGCAAAAAAGAAGCAATTTGTCTTCCTTGTTACTCTGCCTTAATTAGCTAACTTCCAGCCAGCCCAGTGCCAAGGCTTATTTCCTGGGCCCTCTCTGCTTCTTTACTATCAGTCCCTTTTTCTACTCATTCATGTTTTTGGTATAATCAAGCCTCTACTCCAAACTCCATACTCTGCTGGTGTCCATGGACTTGGAAGACAAAGCAAGAAATCCTGTCTGAATTAACTTTGGATCAGTGACTGTTTTCCCTTCAGCTTCATTCCTGTGATGATCATTTATTAATGACTCTCACTGACTTCCTAGTTATACTATGACCCACTGAACTCTCCTTCCCAACAGGTCCTGTTAATTCTTCCTAATCTGTCATCAGTTATTGTTTCTTCTCTTAAGAACTGAAGATGTATAATGAGCAGAAGAGTTCATACTCTACTACATCAAATATTTTTAGAAGGTTTGGAGAATGATAAAGTAATCATTTTTTATCAATAATCCAAGATTAGATTGTCAATAGAAAAGATATTGTTTTAAGTTTTTTTTTCATAACCTGAACTTAAATTCAGCCTATGGCAGCTGGGATTATTCAGTCAAATATTCTTTTAACAAATATTGAGCATCTATTAATAGCTCAGATTAGTCTGGACCATAAAGATACAACAGTAATAAATGAAGTCTCAGCCTTCAAGAGCTTTCAATGGTACAAAACATAAAATAAACAGAGAAACAATAATTTTGACTAGTCCAGAAATTAAAAGTGCTACAAAGAAAATAAAGCAAAGGAGGTAGGAAAGAACTTGTTTAGAGAGACTCATCTCCGAAAGCTTCTCTGAGGAGGTAACATTCAATAGGAGACCTGAATGCCTCCAGAGTAGGAAAGAGCTAGGACAATTAAAAGACTAGATAAAGCCAATGTGGTGTTGGCCCAGTTAAGTAAGGAAAGAGTGGAAAAGATGAGGTCAGAGGGGTGAGCAGAATCCAAAGGAAGTGGTTTAAGGCCACAGTGAAGAGTTTGGACTTTGTACTGATTGTGGCATCAAAGCGATGAGTGTCAGAAAAAGGTAATACAATTATCTTCCTGAGAATGTGAAGACATACCACAATGTTTTCCTAAATTATCTCCCACCCCAAACCTTGACATGAATCTGCCATCAATATGAGAACAGAACTACTCAGAGGTCAACAATTCAGGACCCAGTGGACCTTCCTCCCAGACATCCACATAATGTTTAAAGTTTCAAGAATAGAAACTGAATCATTTCATTTTCAGAAATTCTTCCTATCATACAAATATTAGATCATGATTAACTATTAAATTCATTAATAAATTCAGGTAGATTAACTTGTCAGTTTGCACAGAAGAATTAGGTGAGTTGGGAGTGAGTGAGGAATATTCAGAAGGAGAAACTCAGAATGGCAGAATGCAGCCCATGATCAGAACACCCAGGGAGAGAGCTCAGGTAAAGTAAGGAAATACCTGGGACAGGAAAAGATGGGACAGATGACAGACAGAAAAGCACAGAGGACAAGTTTTTAAAAATTGCATGAAAAAGAGTAGTTTTCCTTAAAGTCAGGACCATACCTTCAATAGGAACCACTGATATTAATGTATTGGGCAATCACATAGCTCTTACTTATGGCTCTTATAGCAATAGCTGTCCTGAAATCAGACTTTTACCTCAACTTTCTCATTGATTCAGGAGAAAACAAATTAGGGAGACATTACTCTTCTACCACTTGCAACATCTATGAAATTTACTCAAAAGCTAACTAGTGTCATCAAAACTATAGAAACAGCACATCAACATGTCTAAAGCAGGAATATTGTCCCTACCTCCAGTTCCAGCCTCAGGAAAGTAAGCCAGGATTTTATATCTGTGAGTGGGTATTTTAAGATATCCTGCTGAAGAGCTCAATAGTACCAAGTCATATTGACTTAACAATCTGAGGAATTTTCCTAAAATGCTTAAAATAAATTTTCTTATTTATTCAAGTAGTCCTCTAAAGACTCCTGAAAATAAGTGACATTTTCCTCTGAACTTTCAGACAAAAGAAATTAGAAAACCTAAATGTTTTTTGATGTTGTTTTTTAATCAAAAAGCTAGCCCTAGACTATATGGCAATTGTGTATTTTTTCATTTGTTTGCCTTGTCTCTTCCATTTCATTATACATTCCTCAAGGACAGGATCTGTTTCCTTTTATAGCTCCCCAGAGTATCTAGTGGATACTCATTAAAGGCGGTTGACTGACGGGCTATCTGACCCCACACAAACACAGAACAAAAATAATTGACTCTATACCTGCAGAAAAGGATTAAGGAGATATAAAGTTGACATTTCACATTCCTGATACCTACCCTGTTCATTTACACACTAAATCAAATTTTTATCTTTAGGGTGGCTCTACAAATCCCAAATAACATTTTTTTTAAAGTCAGTTTCTCATGGTCAGTAAGCACTGTATTGACCTGGATAAGATGTGGCCAAATTTAGACCTGATAGATAGATCCAAATATTGCTAAATATTTGATGTTTTGTTTCCAAATTTCAAAGGAGACTGTAGCAGTCACACAGAGACTTTTGAAGATGCTTTTCTATGCTTATCTGTGTGAGTGAACAGGAATCTTTCTGTGGATTTATCTTCCCTTGGGCTACATGTGTTGCTATAGTCCAGTATAATGTGTGCATGTGTTGCTATGGTCAAGTGTAATTCTTGTCTGTAGTTGAATAATCAGGAGAACTAAGGCCATTTCTTTTCTATTTCTGCATCTTTTACTCTATGGATGCTTCATGATTATGAATCATAATGATGAAGTCTTATTTGATCATGTTTATATCCAGTTATATTTTGAACTGATGATGCCCATTTGTCTTCCTTATTCAGTGATGAAAAAAAATAGTTGATTGAAAGCTAGTGTGTAAGAATGCTTAATTTGCATATTATCCGAATGCCATCAATGTTATTTCACTCTTCCCTCTCCAAGGATCTTCCCTCACTGACAGGAAAGAGCTTGAGAGAATTTCCTGCTGAACAGCATTTCTGAATGAGAAGCCAATAATATCTACAAATAATCAGGTCATTTGAATCCTGTACAGAAATTACTATGAATTACATCTGACAGGCATCTGAAATTCTTATTTGATATCCTATTGTAAAGGAATTCCAGCTCTTCAGAAACACACTCTATAAGAAAGTAGAAGTCTACTTCAGATGTAGGAGTTACTGGCCAAGGGGAGCTTTACCTGAAATGATAAGAGATTATATGTAAACTACCTCGTAAATCTCAAAAAGAAAGTACAACAAACTGTAACTTTTCTATTGGGAAAAAAGACTCTTTTTGCCTTTCAGAGTAAAAGAAATAAAAAAACTCCGTTTGCTGGTAAGAACTCCCCTCATGGGAGTTCAAGTTGTTGATAACAAATGAAACTGTAATTTGTCTGTGACAAGAAAAAATCAACAAGGATTCAGAAGGAAATTCAGGTCTTCCTCGAGAATAAGAAGGCTAAAAATGAAGCCTAAATTTTCTTTTATTTGCATCTGTAGCCTCACAATGAATTGCTCATACTCTGTTGTGTAAGAGAAGTATTCCTTCCTACTCATATATATATTATTGGGCTTAGAGCTGAGAGCTAAGGTAGCACTGGTGAGTAAGACCGTCTGATTTATGCCTTCCTAGAGCTTATGTATGAATTAAAAGGAAGATAGACCTCAAGGATGTTGTGATGACCTAGCTTCCTTCATGTGAGATCCATAAAGACTTTCTGGGGGAAAAAGTTTTAAGATATGAACTGAAAGATGAGAAGCAACGGACCAAAACAGGAGAAAAGAGTGTTTCAGAGTGGGTTATAGTACATGTGAAGTGATCACAGAGCCAAAAATATTTAAAGGCATTTTTTATGTCAAACATTAACCCTACCTTGGAGATACCTTCTCCCTACCCACCACTCAGCTCCCCTCATCACAGCTTCATGAAATACAGTAGATCATCCATAGCTGACCACCTCCCTACACTGATCACCTCAAGTTGATCTAATTTTCATAGACCCACATGCACCATATATATGTATCAGTGCATAGGCCTAATTCCTATGTCAACCACCTTCATATGTTCACCATTTTCTTACATTTCCTTGGGTGGTCAACTGAAAATGTTCTAGGGTATCCTAAGCACATTACAGAGACTAAATCAGTTCTCAGAATAAATCCATAACTTAAGAACTACCTATCATGATTTTTCATATGGGGAAACCAAAGCCTCCGGAGGTAAGCAGCTTGCTCGTAAGGTTAAACATGTGAAGGCAGAAACAGTTATTCAGCACTATGCAGTCTCCTTCTACTTCTCTGCTCTTAACCACTACAGTAAACAATCTCTCCACCTGCTTTCAAGATAAAGATTATTGAGTTTAAGCCTGCACCTAACAATTATGATTTGATTAACAACTGAAAAATTGATAAGGATTATGAATAAATTACTTAATTACACATTTTTTTAGGAAAAGTTCTACCAGTGAGTTCACTTGTAGATATTCCTAGTCCAAAATCATAACAATTTGTGCATTCCACAGGCTAGCTTATTGAATTGTCATGAAAACAACACTATGAGATAGACATTATTATCCTCACTTTACAGATTTAAAAAATTAAGAATCAAAGAGATTGAGAAATCATCCAATGATTACAATTCTTGGTAGTGTAATCAAGCCAAATTGGCCTTCACCTTAAAATCTATATTTCTTTTTCTATTACAGTCAGTTATATGCATAAGGTAATCAAAAAAAGTTCATATGATAATTAGACCTTTAAGAGTGACCACTGTATTTTATAGATTCTGAAAAAAATAGCTCATCCTTTGAAATTATAGAAATGGTGCAAACATGAGAAAACAGCAAAAGGACAAATTTTCCTACAACCCTGACTTCAGGCCAGGTCAGAATTTAGGCTTCTGCAGTTCAAATTGTAGAGATGGCAAGAACAAGAGAACCTTTCCAAATAAGGGTTTTATAAAGCTACCTGAGGAATTAAAAAAAATAGGTGGAAGGGCTTATAGGAGAAGAATTTACAAATGATTCTGAGAACTGTTAGACACTGATGTGAGCTTATGGGAAGAAGGTAAACCCAGAGGGAGAAGAACTTTGAAGGGTAAATCAATATCCCTATACCAATCAGAAGTATGAGAAAAGGCAATATCTCATTACTCCTTCTATAAAAATTTTAGGAGATGTGTCCTATATAAACCCTATAAAAAATAGAAAGCTTGGAGGGATCCCTCATGAATAGCTTGCTCCTATTCTTGTGATAGTGAGCTAAGACGCTGTCTTTTTCTCTCTCTCTTATTTGCTCTCACAAGACCACATTATATCTCTCCAGAATGGATTACTCCCTCAAGAGTGGGTTATTATATAGCCAAGACTTCTTCCATGGCACGTGTCTGTCTGCTTCCCCTTTGACCTTCTCTGCCAGGTTATCGAGCTACATGGAAGCCCTCACTGGAAGCCATGGCCACACCCTTAATTTCCCAGCCTGCAGAACTGTGAGATAAGTAAGCCTTATTTCATTGCAAATTATCTAGTCTCAGATATTGTTTTAGAAAAAAATCTTTAGTTTATTTTTCAATTTTAGAAACTTAAAAATTCATTAATGCATTTAATGATTAACATTTTGGCATATTTATTTTTTAAAAGAAAATGCTCCATTAGTTTTATAAAATTGATTTATGTTTACAGTTAAAACTTAAATAATGCTGAAAACATTAAAGTTAAAAATACTTTTAATTTTTATTACATAGAAATGACTGTCATTAATTATTTGGTAGATGGTCAATTTGTCATTTGATATGTACATACAAATACTTTGTAAAAAGATAAATAGTATGAGGAACATCTTTTGTGAAGATGAAGTAATACACAAGAGACAGTTTAATGAAACATATTAAATTTAGTTTAATTCAAATGAAACAATAGAAATAAAACTTGAAAGAATTGTTGAACTGCAGGAAAGTCTTTTTTCACCACACAAAAAGATATTATTTCTTTAGAATTTCTCCAAAGTTAAAAGAGAGAATAAGATTGAACTGGCCCAAGGTGTTGGAGGGGAGGAGGGAGGTCAGATCAAGGGAGGGTGAATGATGGGATCACACCTATGTTGCATAATGCAAGGGTACATGTCGGATCTGTTAGTACAGAGTATAAATTACTCTACACATTTACTTAACACAATAATTAAGTAAATGAGATGAGGTATATATTAACCAGTGTGGTGTAAGCATTCCTAATTCTATATGACATCAGCACATTGTACCCCATAAATGCATTAATGTATACATGATCTATGTGTTTATGATTTAATAAAAATAAAATAATAAAATAAAATAAAAAGATTGAAAACAAATTATGAGGTTGCAATTATGGTTTTTAATGTTCATGTTTCCACTTTGTAACATAAGGATGTTTATTTATCTTTTTCTTTTATAGAGTCTTAGCTACTCGGGAGGCTGAGGCAGGAGTTAACAGGTTACAGTGAGCTATGATCATACTACTGTACTCCAGCCTGGGTAACGAAGCAAGACCCTGTCTTTAAAACATAAAAAAAGTTTTTAAAAAGTTAACAAAAGTACCAAGGCAGAAATAAGTCAAAATAAGTCAGTAATGGCAATGAATAAAGAGATGGACTACTCTCCAGTTAAGAAAATTAACATTTTTAAAACTATTTTTTAATCAACTATATTGTGTATGAGAGAGGGCTAAAAATAAGGACACATTGGGAAAGGTATTCCAAGTAATGCTAACTGAAATATGCTAATGTTACTACATTAACATTTTAATGCAGAATACATTATTAGAAATAAAGTTAGTGGGTATGTTTTAATAATATTTTCAATTCAAAGGAAGATGTAATTATTCCAAACTTAAATGTCCCTGTCATTACAATCTTAAAATATTAACCAAATCTGAAAATATTAACCAAATTCAAGTAGAAATTGACAAATTTGCTATCATACCTCTGTCAGTAACTATTAGGTCAAAAAATCTCTGTAAGGATATAGAAAATTTGAACAACACAATTAAAAATTTATGTGCATGCATGTATGCACATATTGTTGAGGAAATGTAATTTTAAAGCATAATCTTCTAATCCCCAAATCTTTTCAGGAAAGTAGTAGAGAAAGGAATTAGTTGTATTATTGAATATAGAATAAACCAGAATGTGAAGTGCATCACTGGCAATCTGCTAAGAGTTTGCAAGGCAGAAAGAAAGGCCACCTTTATATAGGCAAGTAGATACAAGTCATTGCATACATATTTTCAGGATAATAACTAGTTTTCGAGTAAGAGGACTTAACAGCACCATGAGTCACTTTACCTGATAAGTAAGGTGTGGTGCAAACAGTTCACTTTGGACAAACTGGGGAGAAACTGAGGCACCAGAGGGGCAGATAAGACATGCTCTTTATTCAGCTCCTGGCAGCTGGTGAGCTAAGGTCTATGGGAAATCCGCCTCTATCCAGCTCCTGGTGACCAGGGAGCTGGGCTACATGGAAAGTCCACAGTCTACGTTCTGTCAGTTGCTGCCATCCGCAATCAGCAATCTGCACCTGGAGAAGGTCCTGCACGTCTTTGTAAGGAGCGAAAGTGGTTACATGCTAAACAGCTACAACATAAGCATCCCTGTACGTAGTTATGGTTATCTAAAAGCGCAAGGAGCCATCTATACTGTACTACCTGCTGTGGGTATGGACGAGAGAATCCAGGCAGTTTTATCCAGGCTCACGCACAAGGCCATGGGCCAAGATACCCAGTCATCTTTTTCTGTCCCTACATAAGCTGACCATCTGCTTTAGCTAATTGGCTTAATTGGGGGTGGGGGAGACATTCTTTAAAAAAACAATTCAGAATATTAGGGGGTACACACTTTTTGTTTCCATGCTTTGTTTTGATAATTCTTGTATCTTTTTCACAAGATGTGATTTTGTAAATTGGAGCAAGACACTCACTTAGGCTCCTATCCCACAGGAAATTGGAAATAAGGGTACTATTTCCTTTATGTTTACATTTCAAATAGATGGCTCCCAGGTCAGGAGAAAGATTGGGAAAGCTAACAAAAGCCTTATCTAGTCTTCCAAAGAATTTATATACATTTCAAAGAAATGAGAAAATACTTAAAGTTTTAAGTAATTAAGTTTTCTAAAGTTAATAAGGTAACAAAAAGGAGGGGAGAGCAATCTCTTCCCTTATTTTCGGCCAAAACAATTAATCTTATTTTTATGCTCTGTTTGTCTTTACAACATGTAACATCATAACCAGCAATTGAAGAGTAACTCATACTGGAGGATTACTTGAGGCCAGGAGTTCTACACTAACCTGAGCAAGAGTGAGACCCATGTCTACAAAAAATAGAAAAATTACCCTGGCATGGTGTTATGCACCTTGTAGTCCCAGCCCCAGCCAAAAACTGCAAAAACAAAACAAAACAAACAAAAGAAAAAACTATGGGACAAAATACAAGAGAGAATGCTAAAAAACAAAAATATGTATTTGGTAACACTAATAAAATTGACAAAATTCTGAGACAATTTTAAAAAGAAAAGGCACAAAAAATATTAAACATCATATAAAAGCATAGGGGCAGTGCCTGTGGCTCATAGAGTAGGGTGCCAGCCCCATATACCAAAGGTGGTGGGTTCAAACCCAGCCTCGGCCGAACTGCAAAACTGAAAAATAGTCAGGCGTTGTGGTGGGCACCGGTAGTTCCAGCTACTCAGGAGGCTGGGGCAAGAGAATTGCCTACGCCCAGGAGTTTGTGGTTGCTTTGAGCTGTGTGACGCCAAGGCACTCTACTGAGGGCGATAAACTGAGACTCTGTCTCTACAAAAAAGAAAAAAAAAAAAAAAGAAAGAAAAGCATATATATTTTCAGATACTATTGAGATGAAATATGTAATATAATTTAACAACTTTATACCAATAAATTTTAAAGCCAAAAGGAAATGGGACAAGTTTTTAGAAACAAATAACTGACAAAAATTAATGCAAAAAGAAATAGAAAATGTGAATAATTCCCTAACAATTAGGTAAGTAGAATCAAAAATCAAAACTATCCTCATAAAGAGAATACAAACCTGAAATTGTTTAACCAACAAATTCTATGAGGTTATATAATCTTCCTCTTACAAAAGCATTACAGAAAGAGAAAAAAAAAAAAACCTGACAAAATTCATTTTATGAGGCTAGCATAACCTTGCTACAAAAATTTGACAAGGAGAACACAACAAAGAAAAGGACAGTCGTGATAAAAACTTTAAATAAAGAATTGGCAAGTTCAACACAACAATATGTGAAAAGAATAATATATCATGATCACAGAGCTTCTCCCAGAAATGTAAAGTTATTACATTAATTAATGTAATTAATCATATGAATTGATTAAAGCAGGAAAATATCATAGGATTATTCCAATTGATGCAGAAAAAGTCATCAATGAAATTCAACATTTGCTCATTAAAAACAAACCAAAATATCTTATGAATCATGGGGGAAAATGAAACTAAGCCAACCATTTCACATCCCCTACATTACAAAAAACCTAAAGCCAAAGAATATTAAGTGTAGGCTACTGTATCTAGCATGTGCAGATTGTATTTGCAAATGGGACTGAAATTTGACATCATGTCATGATGTTAAAGATGAGTCTGCCTTACCACCTAAAAATCCCACTACTAGTACATATCCCAGAGAACTTCATGAACAAATTAATCAGAATAGATAATGAATATATACAGCAATATTTCAATAATGAGAAAAAGAAGATTTCTTCTTTTTCTCATGAATCTAAAAATTCATCACTTGCATAAAATGTGTGATGATTCTTACATGAAATACACTAATAGCAGTAAAAATGAGTGAATTATAGACACATACATTAAAACAGATCAGTCTCAGAGACACAATGTTGCATACACAAAAAATCAAATAAAAATAGAGTTATTCCATTTAAATAAGTTTCAAAAGCAGGCAAAATCAAATAATATTTAGAAATAAAAATATATAAGGTAGAACTATGGAATTAAGGAAGGTCATTCAAGGAAATTCAAACGTACTGATAACATTCTATTTCTTAAATTGGTTGATGATATCTATATATTTATCTTTGTATTGTGACTTGACTCAAATAATATTAATCTCTTTTCATCTATTCCATATTTAATAGATCAATTAAAAACATATTAAGTGAAAAAGTAAGAAAAGCACTGTGTTCCCTGTTCCAGTATTGGAAAGCTGATACTGAGATTTTCTCAAGACTTTTTCCCACTCTTTCTTCTAGGATTTTATCATTTCATGTCTGAGATTTAAATCTTTTGCCCATCATAGGTCAATTTTTGTGGTGAAAGATGAGGGTCCAGTTTCAATATTTTACATGTGGTTATCCAGTTCTCCCAGCACCATTTAATAAATAAGGATTCTTTTCCCCAGTGTATGTTTTTGTTTGGTTTATCAAAGATCAGACAGCAACTGGAGACATATGTCTATGTCTCTATTTTTGTGCCAGTACCATGCTGTTTTGATCACTGTGGACTTGCAATATAACTAAAGTCTGGTAGAGTGATGACTCCAGCTTTGTTTTTAATACTAAGAATACCCTTGGCTATATGGAGTTTTTTCTGGTTCCATACAAAACAAAGATCTATTTTTTCCAGTTCTTCAAAGAATGATGTTGGTATTTTAATGGAGATTGTACTGAATCTGTAGATTACTTTGGGTAGTATAGACATTTTAACAATGTTGATTCTTTCCAGCCAAGAGTATGGTATAGTCTTCCATTTGTGAATGTTTTCTGCTATTTCTTTTTTTAGGGTTTCATAATTTTCTTTATAAAGATCCATCACCTCTTTTGTTATATATATTCCTAGGTATTTCATTTCATTTTATTTTATATATTTGAAGCTACTGTGAAGGGAATTATGTCCTTGATTTGCTTCTCAACATGGGTTTTATTGTTGTATACAAAGGCTACTGATTTGTGGTCACTGATTTTATACCCTGAAACGTTACTATAAGAAATTTATATTTAATAATTCAAATTAGCACAATAATTTTATTGTTACTAAAGCAAAAAACACATGTAACACAAAACTTCACCTAAAGTCATAATCTACAAAAGAATAGCACCTTTTTGCTAAAATACAGTTTTATATTTTCACAAAGTATTAATAGAGCAATTGTTAAATTTTTGCCAATAAAAGTAATCCCATTTAAAATATGTTCTACCTTGGGCATTTATTTATATTTTCAATATAAATATCAGTATAAAATATTCTGTATAGTACCAATCTGGGAGGTCCTCAAAGTTTAGAGTTGATTTGCTTTCATGTCCCAACAAATTTGTCAGGGTTCAACCATTTCCAAACTATCCATCAGAATTTTAAAACTCTTGTGAACCTTCAAATGAAGAACTTGGTGACAATCACAGTGGATAACATACAAAAGGAAAAGAATCACTTCATATTACTTAAAAGGGGGGAAAAATCATTACATTTTCATATTTAAATGATAATATGCATATAAAGCAACAAAACAAAGCTGTCACAATGATTAGACAATTACTCTAAAGAATGTAAAGCGAAAAGGTTATTGTGGCTTCAGGGGAACTGAGAAGGCTTAATGGAAGACAAGACACGAAAGCTGACATAAAACACAGGTACAATACAAGGCAATTTTCATATTAATTGTACTTTAAGCAGATAATACAAAAAAGCAAAGAGTATTTAAAGAAGACAATGAGTGGAAGAGTAGTACACTAATTGTATTTCTGTCTCTACCTTCACAGGAGAAGAACATGATGAGACTGAGCACGTGATGACTTTTGGCAAAGCATTTATTTCCAATTCCCACTTTCCCACTCAACCACAATGTCTGTCAGTGTTTCAGAAAGTGGTTGTTCCATCAGTCTGGGTCCTGCAGTAAGGACAGGGTGGATCAGGTAAACCTCAAGGATAGGTAACATGCATTTGTTTCTCTAACCCACTGAAATTTGGTAGCTGTCTATTGCCACAGAATAACCTACCTGCCCAACTATTTCACAGAAGGAACATCTAGAACAGTAATAAGACATAAATTTAAGTAAGGAGATTATGGACACACTTAAATGCCAGGCTAAAGCTTTTGAAGTTTATTAAATAAACAGTGGATAAGAAATCATTGAAGATTTGTAAAGAAAGGAATTATTTGATGTAGAATTTTAAAAGCAGTGTTAAACATTTCATCCAAGTAACGTAAAGCACTCATGCCCAAAGATCAAATGGAAGAACATACCATGCTCATGGCAGGGAAGAATCAACATTGTAAATATGTCTATATTACCCAAAGCAATCTACAGATTCAATGCAATCCCCATTAAAATACCAACATCATACTTCTAAGATTTGGAAAAAAATAATTCTTCATTTTGTTTGGAACCAGAAGAAACCCCATATAGCCAAGGCAATTCTGAGTAATAAAAACAAAGGCAAAAGGAGACATTTAGAACCAAACAGAAAACCATGAGATGAAACTAACCTCTTATAGCCACCTGATCTTTGATAAACCAAACAAGAATATACACTGGGGAAAAGAATCCATATTCAATAAATGGTGCTGGGAGAATTGGATAACCACATGTAAAAGACTGAAACTGGACCCGCACCTCTCACCACTTACAAAAATTGATTCAAGATGGATAAAA
>CAUYRH010094463.1:0-57597 GCA_963574655.1 Perodicticus potto
CCTTTTCTTCTTGGGCTGTAGTTGGGTTATAGCTTTCATATGGAAGTATGGTTGATTTTATGTTGGTTTCATAGTAGAGCTGAGTACATTGGATACTTTTTCTTCCATTCTTGAGATACTTTACTAAGAAGAATATGTTCCAGCTCCATCCATGTAAACATGAAAGAGGTAAAGTCTCCATCTTTTTTAAAGCTGCATAATATTCCATGCTGTACACATACCACAATTTATTAATCCATTCATGGGTTGATGGGCACTTAGACTTCTTCCATGATTTAGCAATTATGAATTGGGCTGTAATAACCATTTTTGCATCAAAATGATTTCATAAATAATTTACTTATTTCAGTATTATTTGTATTTTCTTTATAAGTAAGTCTCTTAACATAATATGTCATTGTCACAGGAAACATTTGTAATGATTACGTAAGGAGAAGACACTAAATCTTTACGTTTGTTTAATTGAATGGAAGATAGTTGAGGACTTCAGAGGAAAAAGCAAAGAAAACAAAAAGAAGAAATATGTCAGATAATGTAGAAATATAATATGATACTCTTATTCCTAAGCAAAAAAAAAAAAATTAACTTGGATAAACACTGAATTTTCTACATTTTATTTGGTTTCCTTCAAAGCAATCAAGTAAGGGAAAATATAAAGAAAAATTCATTAAATTTAAGTTATTAAGCAGCCAGAGTAAGCAATTGCCTTGTATCTATGGATATGTATTACAATATTTAGTAAATATTTCAGCTACCTGGTAACTATTCCTACCTGAATGAAAGAACCTAAACACTGGTTGTAGGTTATGAATAACTTAACAATCATATCTCAGTCACCAGGCTTGGCATTTTTAAACTCTGAATTCACCATAGTAGATTAGACTATTACACAGAAAATGTCTACTCCTTCTTCACCCACTTTGACTGGAAGAACACACTGCTCACCCCAATTGTTTTTGAGCTTGACTGGTCCTAGTGAGAGGAAAGCAAATGAAAATGATATCAGGTCAGTTCTGAGCCTAAACTTTCAGAAGTGTCATATGTTTCCATTTCTGACTTTCAGCAGGAGTAAAACACGCATCAATTTACCAGAATAGGACAGACAAAAGAAACTAGACCGGACATATGGACTAAAACACAGCCACCTGTCTGAGCACACACCAACAGTTCAAACACATTATACCTGCTGCCCTGAGAGTGTGAGACTATGTTTACTCTCCATGTCACTAAGATTTTATGGTTGTTTACTGTGGCAATAAATTTCTGGTATGCTCAGGGTGAGTCACCACAAAAAAATACTTTTCTTTGTTATGTCCACTACTCTAGATCTGTGCTCATCACTTTAATTTACTCCTTTTCGGAAGTTACTAGAGAGGGTAAGGGATGCTCTAGCTGCTGGAAACTCCAAGTAGAGCTCTGATCTGGCATTTTCTCCATCAGGAGTTGTAAGAAGTAAATAGCCTCAGATCCCACCCCAGACAAAATAAATCCTTATCTCTGGAGGTGGAACCTAAGAATCTACTTTTCTAAACAAGTTCTCCGGGTGATTCCAGATGCACAAAAGAGTGACCACGGGTTGCCAGCGCTGTTTTGGTTCAGTTCATTCCCAAGAAACCCCTAACACAATTGATCACCCAGCAAGAACTCATGCAACAGCCTGAAATGGTAGGCTTTCTGCAGTTCTGTGAAGGCATAGCTCTCTCTAAACCTGGTTCTGAAAGTTTAGGTTGCTGCATCATGCCTTTGGCTATGGCCAAACAGAAATTCCTGTTGCTAAGTTGTAAATCTCTCCAGGAAGAAAATACGTTGAGTCTTCCCAAGGGGAGTGTATTACTTCATGATAAGGATTTGCAAAGTACATGATAGAGTATCTAGGTCTACGGAATAAATGACTGAGATTTTTTAGTTCTTGCCTATATGTCAGTCTTCCCACTGAGCATTGGAACAGAGGCTGAAGACATTTTGAGGTCAGACATGCAGAGAAAGGGATACCTGTATGTGTAAAGAAATACATGAAATTTACAAATTTAAGACTTAATAATTTCACTACTCCAGAGCTTACTTTATCATCCTTATCGTTCCTCTTCTTCAGAAACAGAATGTGGCCTTTTATCCCAATTTCCTGAGGCATCTATAGCTTTCACTTACATTCTGTTGGCCACTGGATATGTGATTCTCTGTATTAAGCTGAGGGACCTATTGATTTCAGGGTTCTTTCTTCTAGTCACCCTCTTGTAGCCTCAGTTGGAATCCAGCAGACTGTGGAGCCTAGAGCAACCCAACCGACACAGGGTAGAATTCACCCAGTACCCTGAAGTTCTACACATGTGCAAGTACCCAACAGGGGGCCCCTGGATCAAAAGGAGCTGAGAAAGCCTCAACTGGGCTGCAGGAACATCGTGTAATTTACCCAAACCATCTGTGAGTGACATAAATACCAGCCGCTTAGAACACCTGCACCAGATGACTCAGCATCAAGTTGGGAAGCCAGCATGGGGTTGAAATAAAAGAAAACAAAAACTTCAGTGACTGGAGCAAAACAAATCATCACATTCTGGCACCAGCTGCAGTGGAAAAAAAAAAGAAAGAAAGAAAGAAAGAAAGCAAACAAAGAAAAGAAAAGAAAGAAAATGAGTTGGCAAATTTTAGTTAACTTCCAGTTAGAGAGGAATGTGCCAGCTGGTCATGTCAAAGTGAGCATTGAGGTTGGGAGCAAGTGTGAGGGGGAAAAAAACTTTAAGAAATATTAAAGCCTAGAAACCAACACTAATAGTTTCAGGGTACCAGATAAAGAACAGCTGCTTCTAAGCTTAAGACCTAGAAAGGACGGGGAAAGAGGGCCCTTTCTGATAGAGGTGAGAGAGAGGGAGCAGGTGTGGAGGTCCATGTACCTGTGTCATAGCTTGGAACCCCAGGAGGTCCCTTGGGGCCACATCCTCTCAACTGTGAAGGCAGTTGTTTATTTAGACACAATCCTTCAAAAGCTGTGAGAAAGTCCTTCTGTAGCCTGTGCCTTTACAAAGAAGACCAGCCGTACAATTTCAAGACTTGACCTTACCTTCAATAGGAAAAAAAAAAAGGAAAACTTGATTGCCTGTAAGCTATTCTAATGAGGCACTTTCTGGAATTTCAATTACTCGAAGACACCTCCTGTTTATGGCACTGACCTTGTATTTTCTTTGGTAGACAGGAGGGATGTGATGAATGGCGGGCATCCCGCTTTGGGCCTTGTCCACCAGATGAATGACCAGAGATATTCTTGGCATCCAAAGTGGCCAGGTGGTCTCCCTGGCCTGATTTCTTTGGCCAGTTTTCCGTTCTCATCTGGGAATTTTGACCCTCCGTGCTTTCCAGCTAATTGTATTATATTATCTAGTTTTTGTTTAAGGCTGTTCTCTCAGCAAAAAGTTGCAAAAACTCAGATTATCAGGATAGAAAATCTCAATTAACCTTTAACCTTACTTTAGTGCCTGTGGTTTCAGTTATTCCTTACACCTAATCACAGAGGCCATTGACAAGTTGTGCAAAAACAAAACAACACACACAAAAAACTGTTTTGACCAGGCCGTAATTGCTGCTGGGTGACGGTCAACAATGGCTCCCTTGTACCAGGGCTAAGTGGGCAGGGTGGGCTCGCCTGTGGGTTGCTAAACCCTAGACAGAGCGATTTGTTTGTGTTAAGGGCCTCCCTGTATCTTTTTAAGTGCTTCCTCTAGCAACTCCCTTGATTGAAGGGCGTTCATTTTTGGGATTGCCAGAACTGACAACGTGGCACAAAGCATGAAAGACAACTCCCATGGGGGACTGGGAAAGCCTTCCTCCCCTCCTGCTGCAAATATAATTAGTTTATGTTAGCTGGAAAAGGTCAGAGGTGGTCAGAGGGCAACATAGCCTTTGTTTTTAGGCAAGATAGTGGAATAATTGCTTGATGTTCAGATCTGCAGGTGCTGGAAAGAGCTCATTTGGGCTTGGCAGCCTGCAGGGAAAGCTGATTTCCTCTGGAAAACCACGGAATTCCTCATGACAGAATCTATTTGCTGTGACAGGAGTGATTATCCATTCATGGCCTCAGCACAATACCTGCCACACTCTGCCCTCACCTTACCCCATTTTCACACACTCCAGGCATTGAGCCTTCGTCTCTTTCCTTATGAGAATACTAGAGATGTGAGCAGATGGACCAGCGTGGCTGATTTCATGTGAGGGAATGTCCTGGGTGTGTGAGGAAGCAGGGATAGGGGGAGAAAGCTTAGAGGTAGTGGGTCATTCTCGAGAGAGGAGAAATTAAAATAGGAAAAGGATAGGAAGCTATCCTGTTACAAGGAATGGAATTAAAGGTCACAGTAGGTTTTCAATGAAAGAAAAAAAAAGAATGAGAACAATCTTTAAAAAGTGGATTAGCCTCAAAATGTGCCCCATCTTTCCCTAAGCTCATCACTTTCATTTTGTTTTTCTCTCCTGTCTCAAGAAAGGGGAACAAGTTACAATAAGATGGCTAATTAAAGAGGACTATAGTTACTTTCAAAATCGAGGTAAATTCTCTACTAACTTACAGGGAACCCATTTTGGCAGAGGTGGAGTCCAAAAGTTCATCCTTGTGGCCATCTGCTGAGGATGATTCTAGAGCTGGACAATGAATTCTCTTGCACTTGCTAGTTGTCTGAACCTGGGAAACACATTCAACTTCTTTGCTTATTATACAGTTGAATTGTTATAATAAGGATAATAAAGAGTCATTATGTTTCTTGTCCAGTTGAACTAAACTTAAGATAGCATGATTTAAATTTACACATCTCACTCTGCCACCCGGCTTACTTGTGATAGATCTAAGGTGGATTTTGCTTTTAGTTTTCTTTTTCTTCTTTAATCCTTATTGTTGGTGGCTTAGGCCAAGGGTATCTGCAGATCAGAAATCTAGGCCGAGGAGGGTCTCATTATACCCTGAACTGGGAAATTTAAGGATTGGACTTAATATCTAAGTGACTTACTCTTTCTTGAACAGTCCACCTAGCAAGACTTGGACTATTTATTTTCTACTTTCCAGTTCTCTATACTTACCTGGAATCTCTGTAAAGATGATCACATTATTTGCCATACTGACATCTCTTTGGCTTCTGCATAAACTATTCAGACAGTGGGATTTAGATTCAGGCAGATTACATGCATAAAAATGAGATGAGATCGTTATTAAGGACAGTACTCGAATTACCCATATCTTGATCAGTAATATGTTTCACATGACTAATTCAGATAAGCTTGTAGCTTTATGGTAACATTTATGAAAATAAAGAACACAGTCTTCTTTGATGTTTTAGGAAGATGTGCCTTTATTGTGTTTTGACACCTGTTTTGAGGAGTGTGCTCCAGTAATGTGCTAAAGAAAAACTTTCTGTGGAGAGCAAGTCAAAAATCTAATTAACTGTGATGAAAAGGGTTTCTAGTCCCTTTATTCCTAATTCAAACTCATTATATCTAAAAGGAAGTTTAAAAAATTAAGCAAGGAAAAGAAAAAATATAAGAAGGAAAGAAAAGAAGAAGAGAAGGAGAGAGATAAGAAATTAGGAAGAAAAGGAAGCAAGAAATTGGTAGATTATACCTAGTTGCCAACAAGAATAAGGGTTAACACACCAGAACTCTATAAAAGGGTCAGGTAGATTTATGACTAAATAGATTTACAATAATATATCAATGAACAAAGAATCAAAATTATTGATGAGGGTCTAATTCCTGCCCAGTTTCTATCAGATTTTGCAGGAATCCAAAATAAATATCCTCTCTTATTGCCTCATTGTCTGACTAGAAAGTCATTTATGGAACATTCAACACTATAGATGCAAGAGGAAATTATGGAAGCTAAGAGTGGATTCCTTAAGGTTTTGGATGGGAAAGAAGCTGTAATAATTGCTATAGCCCAGGATGTAGGAGGGAAGACGAGGAGGATGGGGGGAGGTTAGATGGAGGGAGGGTAAAGGGTGGGACCACACCTATGGAACATATTGTAAGGGTACATGCCAAATTTACTAAGTATAGAATATACATGTCTTAACACAATAATTAAGTAAATGAGGTGAAACCCTATATTAACTAATTTAATCTAAGCACTCCAAAGTGTATATAAAATCAGCACATTGTACCCCATAAATGCATTAATGTATACATGATCTATGTGCATATTAATTAATAAAAATAAATAAAATAATTGCATATATCACACACACCTGACCTGAGCCTCAAGGAAAGCTAGGATATAGATCTGGATAGGCAGGAAATCATAGACAGGGTAGGAAAGGTAATGGGAAGGAGAGCAAAATCATGTGGTGGTAGATAAATTGCATTGGTTGCCCTTCTTTACCTTCTCCTGTGTCTGTGACCTTGGCCCTGTCATGGGTAGTGTCCTTCCATTCTTGGCATCATTCTATTTTGTCCCCCATTCTTGCTTTGATCAATTGTGATCAAAAATGGTTTCCATAGACACGGGACAACATACCAGAGTTCAAGAAAGGTTTGTGAATATGTCTTCTTCCTATCTTGCACTTCTGGCTTTGGTGTGAGCATGCTTGGAGACATATAGGGCAGAGAAGAATGGTCCAAGTTTTCCAGCAGAGGTCCTCCCAGACCAGCTGACAGGGTATCACAGAGGAGGAAACCTAGCTAAGAGCAGCAGAAGCCTAAGTTCATCCTTGAAAGACCGCAGGTGAAGGAATGAACCCACTCAAGATCACAAGAATGTTCCAGACTACCTACAAATTCATGGCATTTTTAAAACAATGACTATTAAGCTGACATGGTTGCAGCATTATTATTATTATCTATCTATATATATTATGCATTTATTAATATAGGCTCCATTTTGAGAACAAATTCTTTCATTTGTTATGTCATAGATGTTTGAAAATTATCTTTCATGGAGGAGCAGGCAACAGTATAAAGAGGAAAGAAGTTCACAGAGTCATGTTTGGTCACACAAGAGTAAACAGAATTGGGAAAAATATCCCATGTTCATTCACATCTAAAGTCATGTTCCTGAAAATGTCCTGCTCACTATAATTCTTCCAAATAACTACCTCAAAAATTATGTTTTAGGGAATTAAAAAATAAATTTTAAGTATGAAAAATTTACTTTTTGGCACTGCACATATTTTGTTTAGAAAGGGAATCCATTTTTTCAATCTTTGCATTATGAGATATATACAATGGGTGCTAAAAATATATATGCACCTTTTAAGAAAGGAAAGAACCGTATTAAAATTATAATACTTGATATATACTAATAATACTTGTTATCTTGTATATTGCATCATGTATCTCTTGTAATTGCAGAAGTTAAATGTAACATGAGGGTCACAATTTTTTTTTTTTTTTGGTTTGAGACAGAGTCTCAGTCACCTTGGAGTTGAGTTTAATGTCCTTCATGTCACGGCAATCTCAAACTCTTGGGCTTGAGCAATCAAACCTCTTGCCTTAGGCTCCCAAGTAGCTGGGACTATAGACACCTGCCACAGTGCCTAACTATTTTTAGAGACAAGTTATCATGCTGGCTCAGTCTGGTCTCAGACTCCTGAGCTTAAGCAATCCACCTGCCTCGGCCTCCCACAGTGCTAGAATTACAGGTGTGAGTCACCTCACCTGGCTGGAGTGTCACAATTCTAATACAGTTTGTTCCTTGCTTAAAATTTGTATACTTTTTATTGGTACCCTCTGTGTATAAGTCATAGAACATATATATAATGTTTGGAAATAACAATAAAGTTCTTACCATCCAAATCATGGAAGATTATCAATAAATTTGATGATCATTTTTCAGTGATCCTCCCCACCTATAATCCCCCATCTATCCTTGCCTCTACCCAGAGAGAACCACCACCTATATTGTGTGCTCATCTATAGTTTTTCTTTAATACTATATGTTTACAACTTTTACATATTTGGGCCCGATCGTATTCTAACTACATACAACTCCATGCATATAGACTTTATGATCAGTACCTTTCTGTCACCTCAAAACAACATGCCTAAAAAAGAGACTTACCAGTGCTCCAGAAAAACCAACTTATTTTCCTTAGTTACTGTGTGAAGGCATTTTTACACTGCATTCAGTAAGTTCTGCCTGTGACCTTCCAAGATGCACTGTAGACGTGGCCCCACCAATTACCTCCCTCAATCCCAATCTTCCCCCTTCCCTACCTTCCCATAATCTTGTGCTACAGTTGGGTTGTTGACAGGTGTTAATGGAATGCTCGTAGATCCTACCCTTAGCTCATCCAATAGTAGAAAAATAATACCAAGTATGTACACTTTAATTTCTTCCACCTCCTGGGGAGAAAGGTGTTTTATGCTCAGGTGCCAGCTCTGCTTTTCACTGCCTTTGCAGTGGCAACAATGTCCCTGTCCTGCCAGTTCACTGGGTTTTGTGATTGTCTTTGCTCCACAGAGAACTGCGTCCAGAGGACCCCCAGGCCCTCCGTGGAGAACGTGCACCATAACCCTCCCACCATTGAACTGTTGCACCGCTCTCGGTCGCCCATCACCGCCAACCATCGGCCATCTCCCGACCCCGAGCAGCGGCCTCTCCGGTCCCCTCTGGACAACATGATCCGCCGCCTCTCCCCGGCTGAGAGGGCCCAGGGACCGAGGCTGCACCAGGAAAACAACCATCAGGAGCCCTACCCACTCTCAGTGTCTCCCATGGAGAATAATCACTGCCCGCCATCCTCCGAGCCCCACCCGAAGCCATCTAGCCCCCGGCAGGAGAACACCCGTGTGATCCAGCTGATGCCCAGCCCCATCATGCACCCCCTGATCCTGAACCCCCGGCACTCCATGGATTTCAAACAGTCCAGGCTCTCCGAGGACGGGCTACACAGGGAAGGGAAGCCCATCAACCTCTCTCATCGGGAAGACATGGCTTACGTGAACCACATCATGGTTTCCGTCTCTCCACCTGAAGAGCACGCCATGCCCATCGGGAGGATAGCAGGTGAGTGAGCTGTCTGTCCATCCCTGCACCGCCGTGCCAGCACAGACGAGGCCTGACAGATCCCTGCCGTCCCCTCAGAGCCCTGCAGCTGGCCTCAGACCACTCCCAATTAGGTGCCCTCCGAGGCTCTAAGAGGGCAAGCAGAGGCTTCTGCCTGAATGAAGCAAAATCCCTAATGGCTTGGTTAATGAGCCGCAGGGATGGAGTAGTTAATGAGCCTCAGAAATGTTAAGAAACAAATGTCCTACGTCCAGCTTGCAAGGAGAGTCACATCAGAATCAAGGCTAAGCGAAAACATTTAAGATAAAAGGTTTATGAGCATGCTAACGGCGCTGTCCCAAAGTTTCCAGCAGCTAATTAATGACCAGACACAGTATAAAGAAGCTTTGTCTCAGATGCAGGCCTGTAATTCCATCCTACAGAGGTAACTCACTGCAGCTTTCACCTTGGAAGGGGGTAGGAGAGGAAAACAGGATTATGGTGTTGGAGGCACATGTTGTTGGGTCATTTGGACAGGGGAAAACACCCCTGAATTCTTTTCCTTTTATGATGACAAGCCCAAATTTGCTTATCTGTGGCCAGACTAGCGTCTGTTTGCTAGTCTGCCCATGATTCATGGGAAGTCTCTCTTCAGAAGCTTGATCAAACCATTTGACAAGGTTAGCTCTTTTGCTACAACATCTGTCCATTCATGAGGCATTGTTGAACACCTACTGTGTGCAGATAAATGCATAAGGAGTAGGAGGGATACAGAGCTAACTAGCGCAGACTATCTTCTTCCTCAAGGAATTTAGAATTTAGAGGGAGAGACCAATATGATAGAAAGCAGAATGAAATAAGACTTATGTCCCATTCACTGAATGCACAAGCATTCATTGAGCACCTACTATGTGCCAGAGTAGTAAAATGCTATGAAAACTATGCAGAAAGAAGGTGTATTTTCACTGGAAGAACCAAAGAAACCTTTGCATAGGTGAGAGTGAAGCAGTTGTGCTTTCCGTAATGGAAGGGAGGCCTGGAGGTGGAGGTAAGGGGGGTGTGGAGGTAGGTGAGAACAAACCTATTCAGAGAAAGATGAGCTAATGACCCAGGACAGAGCTCCAGCTGACCAGCAGGATACAGCCACGTGCACAGCAACATAACAACAGGTACTCCCACAAGCCTACTTGACCTCTGCCTTCATGCTCTATCCTTTTTTTAAGTTTAAATAATTTGTTTCTAGATTTTTCTCTGCCCCAGCGGTTCCTCAATTGTTGCCTCAAATTTTATTGTCATAATTTACATCAGAATGTAAAGAAAATGACATGGCATATAAATGAGTCGTGTATTTAAAACACTATGAAAAATAAAAGGATAGATGTTTGAGATTTCATTCAAAATGAAACCCGCAGGGTTGGGGGGAGCAGGGCAAAACTACCTAAAATGAAGTTAGTTGTGAACGAGCTGATGGTTCTATAGCTGGGTGGTGGGTGCCTAGGGGATCATGTTATTCTCTCTACTTTTACATACACGTGAGATTGTTTTAGTAATAAAAGGAAAAAAATTCTAGGGACCAAAGAACCAGGGATAAAGAAGCAAAGAGCTTAGGCAAAGCATGTGAATTCTCCCCTAGATAATTAGAGAAAGAGGATGAGGTCAGTGTGTTGCTGTGAGTGCTAAAAATGACCCGTCTTATACTTTCCAGGCAAAACACTTGTCTATATGTTCCCTTCTTGTCTCATGCCTTGCATGGTGTGAATGGTAATACTTGATGTTTTGCAGATACTTCTGCTTGTTTGTAAGTCTCAGGGCAACTCTTTGAGGCATTAATTCTGCCGTGTACATTTTACATGGAAGGTTCATTTGTACAGAGGAAACCACAGAAGAAACTGAGGTCCATAGAGGCAAAGTCTTAGGTGCAAGGTCAGGTAGGTGTCCAGGCTCTGCAGGACAGTGCCTCCTGACCCCAAGCCTGCTGTCCTTACTGTGGCCCATGTGGGCCTGGCTTTCTTATAAGCTCTGTCCTAATCACATTCTCTGTGACACTATCTTCACCACAGACTTCTTGAGAATCTAAGATAAGCCCATAATGCAATCGATATAAATCGTTTAGACTTGAGGTGTTATTTTTTCCTCATTTAGTGGTTTTGTAAATTTCAAAACATTAGTCATAAAATTAACTACTTTTTATAAATCTTGTTCTTAAACATCAGCATCATTTGATGATGGATGCAGGTTCATCACTTGGGTATAGTATTCCACTGAGCCTTGATGTCCACAGATGCCGTCTCTTGAGAGCACACAAAACAGGGGAATCTCTGCTTTTCGTGACAGTTCTAGGAAGTCAGAATATTTGTGTGAAAGAACCACAGAGCCCAGATGTTTAGGGGAACGCATTAACTCCTTCAGTATGACAGTTTTTTAAAACTAATTATTAATGCTTATTAGAATAACATATCCAAAAGTTTTTAAATCTCAAAATATATGTGTTAACTAATTTAACCCAATCCAAGGTTAACACATTTAACGGAAAGGTGGTGTTTTTCTCCAGGATAAGACGGGATGGTCCCCTTCCAGTTTCTTGGAGCTCTGTAAGTCTTCCATCTGAGCCTTGTTCGTCACTCTTAAACCTCTGAAGTGAACTCGCCAAAGCTCTAAGCAACTTTATTTCTTTTGGGATAACCCTGCCTCTTTAGCCTACCCTTTCAGTTATCTTTCTGTACTACTCAGATCCTTGAAAAATTGACTCTCTTTATTGGAGATCAAATTCATTGGACAATTCTACGTACGATGTAAGTTCTGTCATTACTGAACAGTCATAAAAAGCCTTTGAGTCTCTGTAAGGCATCTGTTCAATGAAAAAACTTAGTTCCCTAAAGCTTTTTGAATGAGCACAGCACAGAAAGAAATGAAGATACTAAATGCCATGTTGGTGAGCACCGTAACTGTAGGGGAGGGAAACGCAACGCATGAATGTGGGTCATTAAACAACCCCAAATTCTTACCATTCACATATGGTTGGCTCACGTCCACTCAGTCACCTTCTGTGTCCTACCCCGCTGTACTGTTTAAGGTGGAGGCGAGTTCAAGGAGGTATAAGACACAATCTTTTTCATGAAAAGATTTGAGCACAGCTCTAAAAGTGAGGCACAGGATATGCATCTTAGAAGGGTTCCTATTAAGTAGTGTAAGAGCCCAGAGAAGGGACCTGAGGGAAAGTCATGTGAAGGACTGCCTTTAGCTACACTTAGATGAATTCTTGGAGATTAGAAAGAAAGAGATCATTCCAGATAGAGGAAAATCCCAGGGCAGAGTAAGATAAGGCTCAGTATATATATATATATATGTGTGTGTGTGTATATATATATATATATATACATATATATATATATATATATATATATATATCCTATTTCAGGTAGAAAATATAAATAAGAGCCCAAGTCTATCTAGATCAATTTAAAAATCATTTTTCATAAATTCTTTCTTTAAACTTCTTAATATCTATGAAATTGTATCATATAATGAAAAGATTACATGCAACGTTTTAGTAGTTTAGGTATTTACCATATGGAAAACTAAAATAATCAGGAAAATAAAAGGAAATACAGTAGGTGGCTGACAGTTTGAAGACAAACCACAAATGAGCTCTGTTTAAATATAACATGCAGCTTGTTTTTAAAGGTGTCACTTTTCAAAGCATGGAGGGATGCTATTAAGAGTTTTAACAGGTTGGAATGGCATTTATGGGAGAGTTTAACACAGGACAGTGAGACAAGATCTGTAAGTTCTATTTTTTATTGACTAGCCAATGGCATATGAAACAATGAGCAAGTTGCTTCTTTCTGTGCTGGTTTTATATTTTATTATCTACAGGAAAGGATTAGTGGGGAGGGAGTGTGGGGGCGGGTAGTGGGAAGCATCTGTCAGTCTTCCAAAACTTTACCTACAAAGGTCTTACTGGCCTGTGTCCCACCAATGTGTTTCACAGCCAGAGTGTTTTGGCTGCAGGCACCTGTAGGCTGATGAGGTATCATCCAGTGATGCCGCGTGTCACGTTCCCAGTATGTGCTAAAATTCCTCTTTAGGACTGAATGATTTCAAAGCCAGAAAGTTTACAGATGAAGGAACTGAGATTCAGATACATCGAGAGTCCAGCCCAGAACTTCTGTTCAGGGTTCTTCCCAAAACACTTGTTCCTCCTAGCCTGGGACCTAGAGCAGAGATTGGAAACTACAGCCCATGGGCCTAATCCACCTACCACCTGTTTTCAT
This sequence comes from Perodicticus potto, assembly GCA_963574655.1. Taxonomy (NCBI): domain Eukaryota; kingdom Metazoa; phylum Chordata; class Mammalia; order Primates; family Lorisidae; genus Perodicticus; species Perodicticus potto. Next base: position 13,231 of record CAUYRH010094463.1, read on the forward strand.
AAATCAAGTTTTACTGGAAATGAGCTGCAACCATTTAGTTAATTGTGTAGAGCAGGCCATGGGGCGGCAGGGCCACCCTTCTCAGAGCAGGCTTGAGAAAGTTAGTATCGTCTGCCTGTGTTTTCACGCTGCAAAGACAGAGCTGAGGAGTTTCAAAGACAGCACAGCCAGCAGAGCCTAATATATTTCCTGATTGTCCCTTTGCAGAAAAAGCGTGATGCCCTCTGCTCTACGGCACCACTTACTGGTGTGGTCACTGTGCTTGGAATCATCGGGATAATGTAGGATGCAGATGTAGGGAACACCCCTGCTCCCAAGGAATTACTTGCGCTCTAGATGACAGGGCATGCCTGTCTAACAAAGACGAGAGAATAGACAGTTTCTGGACCTCAGGCTACACCTGCAGGTGAATCCAGAATAGTTACAACTACAGAAATAAAATACAGCTGCTAAGTGAAAGAAATGGTTTCTTTGCACACTTGAATTATGTAGTTACTCATTCGTGTATTCCGAAATTATCACTGATTCGCTATATGCCAGCCATCATTTTAGGAGATAGAGGTACAGCATCTCTAAATGCCAAATTTTGTCTTTGCCAACATAGAGTCAATATCCCCCTTGCTCCATGCTGTCAAGCTCCTACTTCAGTTTTAATTATAGACAGCGAAATCTTAAGAGTATGTTTTAAGTCATTTTGTATCCTCTTAAATAAAGTTATTTAATTCCATTAAAACCTGAGTTACCAGATTTCCTAGTCTGCTTGGCCCTTCCTTGGCCTTAATCCAAAAATCTGCTAAGGAAGATTTGTTAGTAAACTGAGAGTTGTTTTAAGATCCATTCATGGTCCCTCATTTGCTACACAAAATTGAGGACTTGAGAAGTCTGTACAGATTCGATTGTTCCAAGTCCATGACATGCCCAAATAGTATTTCCTTTTTTGTGTTTATCTTGTAACTTTTGCTGAAGCCTCTGATCTCTTCACAAACATAAACTTCCGGGGGTGTGAGGATGTCGTTGGTGGATGGGGTCTCAGTCCTGCGGCAGGTGAGACATGGTGTTCCCTCCCAGCGTTTCTTTGCTTCTAAACTCAATCCGCTTATACACTTCACAGCAATCCTTCAGGTGCTTCAAGACAGCCTTTTGGGACATCAAAAAATACATGTATTATCAGGATACATCCTTAACAGAAAGATTCTAATCAGGAAGATATTGAGTCCCTTGTATTGCTTATTTGTCACCTGACAAAAATGGTGTCATTTCTTGATTTGGGTAAGTTATATGAAGGCTCTCCAGAGAGTATCCAACCATGTGCCATGAAAAATAGTATTAACAATGGCCAGATACTTCCCGGACAGCCCTCATGTAGAGAGACAGATTCAGTTCTGGAAGCCCCTCCTTTTAAGTGAGATGAAGAGAAAACCAGCATGAAACCAGGGGAGGCAGTTTGAGGCTTGTCCTCAGGGACCGGTGCCGCCACTCTGCATTCTGACCCCTTCCGTCTTTACTTCCTACCTAGCAGTATTCAGTGCTGGTGTGAATTAGTTGCTAGCGACACACATGGACATCTTCTTTTCTTTAATTTTCTGTAAATGAGCCTCCGGAGCAGGCTTGAAAGCTTAAAGACAACATATGAGAAAAGTCTAAAGGGCCTGGGATGACAGTGATAGGGGCGAGTCTCAGCTCTGGGCCTCCGTGGTAAGGCATGGGGGCTGTGCAGACCTGTGAGCACCTTTGCACACCGGGGTGTAAATGTCTGTTTGTAGGAAAGAAAAGACAAGCTTGTGGGGTGGCTCCATAAGCCAAAAGAATTCAGTTCTTTAGTAAGAGCTGAAAGAGCCACTTCCTCCGGCACTGTCTCCGGGAGATAACCTTCTGCAGACCCCCGGTAGCCCGGAACCCTCTAGAACTCCCAACCATCCCTGGGGAAGCAGTGTGGGCCTGTGGCAAAAGCTTGGACCGTGGAGTGAGCAGGGTTGAAATCCAGTTCTCGTCTCCTCATTACGAACAGAGGTGCTGGTAATGTCCCTGAGGCCTCATTTCCTTATCCATAATAATGAGACTGATAGACTTATGCTGTAATCCTAGCACTCTGGGAGGCTGAGGCAGGAGGATCGCTGGAACCCAGGAGTTAGAGGTTGCCTTGAGCTAGGGCAATGCCAAGGCACTCTTGCTGGGCAACAGAATGAGACTCTGTCTCAAAAAAAGAAATAAGAATGACAGAACTCATGTCTGAGTACTTTTGACTGTTAAGGAGACAACATGTAAATATATAATATAGCACAGTTAGGTTAATTGCTAAATGTTAGTGTCCCCCCTCTGCTTCACTGCAGAGCTGCCACCCTAGAGATCTGAGCGAGACAGATGAGAGAGCTATGGGAACAGCCAACACAGCTGCCCCAGGCCTGTGTTTGGTGCACCCTCAGGGCCACCATGGCATCCTTTCCTTGCAGATTTGCCCCTGTGCGGCTCCTCCACTCCTCGGAGGCTTTGCCCACTCCATATTTGCAGGGAACAAATGAGATGGCGACTGGGGCCTGATGGGGTGGGGGAGGGAAGGATCTGTGACCCCAGCAGGAGTATTCCATGTGGCTGAGTTCTGCGTTTTATTTTCATTGTGAAGGACTGGGAAATAAAAGGACCCTAAAAGAAAAATTAGTTTCAGGACAATGTTTCCGAAAGATAAAACAACAACAGCACAGTGGCTGGGTGGAAAATAATAGAAGGGACTTGAGAGACTGGAAATTCCAGTTTGATTACGGGTCCACTTCGCTGGAATACAGTGTCCCCACTCTGCAGTCCCGGGGCGTGGGCTCCCAGGCTGCACGCACACCTGAGCAAGGCAGAAGCTGCATGTTGTCAGGGCCCAGCTGCCGGCTGAGTCTCAGCCGAATGGCCTGCGTTTCAGATCCTGGCAGTGTTTCCCAGCCTTCTCTGCACCTTATGTGATAATCAGCAGTGAAAAGGTCCTCCCTCATTTGCAGCTGTGGTTCCCCCGCCCCATGAAGCCAGGAAGCATAGATTTGTATTCTTTGCCTCCGTTTCTCCCTCCCCCAGCGTGCCACCATGCACATATGGTTTCTGTTTTCCTAAGCCACAGCAAACCACAAGCAGTTAGCTGCCCATTGTAACCACACCTCTGCATATCAGCACGGAGCTGGCTGCACCGGATTCACCAACTTTCTAGGTAATAGCCAATCTAGATTAAGGAAGAAAAAAGGCCAAGCAGCAGATGGCCTCCTGAATGCTAAAACCGTGTTTCCATAAGCAGGGTTTCTCAACCTCAGCAATCTTGATATTTGGACCAAATAGTTCTCTGTTGTAAAGGGTTGTTCTGTGTGTTATATTTAGCAGCATTCCCAGCCTCTGTGCACTTGATACCAGCAGCACCCTCCACTCTAGACTGTTCTGGTTATTGCCAAATGCCCCCGGGTGAGCGGCAGAATTGTCCCCACTTGAGAATCCCTGCTCCAAAACATAGTAGCAACTTTTCATTTAGTATCTTCCTTTACCTGTTTTATTGCTGAACTTGAGATAAATTTTTAAAAATGTATTACCTAAAAATGAATAACTTTAACAGGGACACTCAGTCTCTTCCCCATTGGTAATTATACCTATGGGACATTTGTTTACAGACCTTCATTTAAAAGTCCACTGTGGCAGTTAAAACAACATAAGATGACTTTCTTAGAAGCCTTCCTGGAATTTAAATTAACCGCCATCATTAAACATTCCCTTTGTCAATAACTTGACCTGCCTACTCAGACTTTTTTAAACATCAGTTTTGTCTGGCGTGTTTTTTTTTTTTCTTTAGGAACATGTTGCTTATGTGTTAAATTGCCCATCTTTTTACAATCTCTGCTCAATGAGTTTATACAATGAGTCTCTGGTAGAAGACAGACGTGGGAGTGAAAATATTTCTCCTTAACCACAAGAAGAGATTTTTTACAATGCCTTTTAGCTGTGGATACCCAGGGCACCTCACCCACTGAGAGAGAGAGAGAGATCGCTTTCTACAATTGGAAAATTGCACTACACTTGCACTAAAACCTTTCATAAACTTCTCGTGGAAGACGCAATCCAAATAATGGAAGTTTCTTTATAATTCCACATGCCTTGATACAGAAGAAGGCCTTAAGTTTAAGAGAAACACACTTAAATGGGATACCTTGTAGTCTAAAAAATAATTTTTACACATGCATGTTTGTTTTTAAGTGAGATGAACTTTTATTTACAGAATTTGTTGAGTTTTATTATGTAGTATTAAGCATTTTCATTGATGACTTAAGAACATCATATCTGCACAGACATGGATTTAGACAAAACGGAAAAATTCTAGGTGGGCCAATGTAACACCCTCCAGAAGATCTAGAGAACAAAAGGGGAGCTGCCTTTTATTTAATATAAATCTTAAAAACAAAAATAACTCTCATTGCTTGAATTTCAGTTATTTAAAAAAAATATGTTGTGTAGTCAGACAGTTATTTTTATCATTTGGACATAATTTTTAACCAAAGAAACAAAACAGTCAATAGTGTTATAAAACCCACTTGTGCTCTGAGCTTGAAACAACTGCTTTATGCCACAGAATTCCTGTTGCTACCTCCGTCAGTGACAGAGTAATTCATATGTCTTGAGTGTCAACATGTTTTTATTACTCAGCTAAAGCTGGCTCTGCTGGATTAAATATCATTTAGAATGATCCACTGGCAGCTTGTTTGGGGTTATTTTCACATTTATGAAAAGAAAACGCTTGTAAGATACAAATGTCCTTGAAGCTCACAGGTAAAATCTGTTCCCTTGTAAGCCCTGCCCTTCCTTTGCCATCCAAGGGTTAAAACCCTCCAGATCCCAGTTTGATGCCTCGGACAAATCTATGTGGTCCCGCAATGGCTGGTTAATCCCGTGAATCAGGTTTCATTGTTTAACGAGAGGTAGAATGTACCAACAGTAAAAGAAATGACAGAAACAACATAGCCTTTATGTAGATGCAGCTGGGAGAACCATCCCTTCAAGTTTTAGCTCCATGGAGGGCCACTGAGCAAAGTGCCTTCCACCCAGAACTGAGAGGCCACCAGGACATCGCTCACCTTCACGTGGGAAAAATGTCTTCATACTGAATGACAGAAGGCAAGCAGGTAGTTTTTTCTTTGCTCTGTTTTATTAAGATGAACACACTAGGAATCACATTCCCAAACCAGAAGAATGCGTAGGTGTCTTCAGCCTGTTTGCAGGGAAGATGACCGTAATGCTGTAGGGAGACAGGGAAGGGGTTGTACACAAACCACCTTTGTTCCTCCTAGTTCCTTGGCATTTTATGTGATAGTATTTGGTTTTGTCAGATGTTTTCCAGTTGAAAGGGACCATGGAAAATTTAAATTTATCCGCCATTTGATAGTAGGACAAAAACTGGAACATTAAACCACAGCTCAGTTCTTGTCGTGATCTGTTTGGGCTGCTATAACAAACCACCACACACTGGGTGGCTTTTAAACAATAGACATTTATTTCTCACCATTCTGGAGGCCAGGAAGTCCATAGTCAAGGTGCTGGCAGATTGGGTATCTGCTGAGGACCCAATTCCTTGCTCTTGGAGCCTTCCTGCTGTATCTTCACGTGGTAACAGGGCAAGGGGTCTCTCTCGAGCCTCTTTTATAAGGGCACTAATCCCTCTTGTGAGGGTGGAGTCCTCATGACCCAATCATATCCAAAGGCCCCACTTCCTTGAACTTGGAGAGGATGCAAACATTCAGACCCTAGCAGTTCTCTTCTGTTCTGTTTGTAGTGAAAATGATTCAAGACAAGGAGGTGGCTGGCTATGAGGGCTAGAGATACTCTGCCAGCTTTACTCCTTTGCCTAGAAACTAGTCTCTTCTTCTTTTAAGTGCCTTAAAAATGAACTAGGTTATTCTGTGTGCAGTAGTCTGACACTGACTTCTCAAGCTACTTTACGGTGTTGAATCCCCCCACTTCAGCCCACCTTCTGGCAATAAAGAAAGCAGCTTTAGGAAGGGGCTGGCCAGCTTGTGTTGTCAGAATGGGGACCAAACTTCAGGACTATGGTGTCACTGTTTCAAGAAGGACACCATCTGTCCTTTTCTAAAACACAACAAATTACACATCACATTGATTTTAGAAGAAAAGGATGCTAAAGATACAGGGTTATCTTAAGCTTAATGGTAGTTCCTCGAAAGATTACGCTTCTGGAAAATGCCACACATTATGCCTGCGTGTTCTGCCATTCAGAGAGAAAGCTGGAGTTCACAAAGGGGGCACTAAGCAGAGCTGAACTGGGCTTTTGGAAGTCCTGAGACTGTACACATACATACCTGTTAACTGGTTTCTCTGAGAGTAGAAATCGCATCTGGCATAGGACAGGCTCCAGAGTCACGCAGAGCCTAGAGTCCTGCGTGTGCCACTCACAGGCTGTGCCCTTCAGTGACAAAGTCACCAAACCCTCTCAGCTCCAGCTTCCTGGTTTATAAAATAGGAATAGCAACAGCACCTGCCACATAAGGTGGCGTGAGGGTCAGATGTGACCTCTCTTGTAGAAGGCACAGCACGGGGCCTACAAATAGCACCCACTAAATACTGCTGTTATTTTTATTGCTTTCTCTTCACTCACATTATCACCAGTACAATAATCCTGTAAAGTAAGTGTTGTTCCTCCCATTTCATAAGTGAGGAAACAGAACCTCAGGAAGATTAAGAAACTTGCCCAAGGTGGCCTGCCTAAATTTCCCTTGTAAATATACCCCAGGGAAGGGTGTATTTCTTTCTCTGGGATGTGGATATATTGGCACTAAGGTATTCCCAGTCTGGGCTGGACACGTCCCTTCGGGTGGTGTGCCAGGCCAGGCCTCACCCAGCCTAATAAAGAACATTATAGTGCAGGAGCCCAGAGTTCGAGTTCCAGGGATCTCAGGCAAGTTATTTTCATCTCCCTGAGGATTAGGAATGGCCCATGTAAAGTGCCGAGCACATGTTTGGCATTCAATAATTGATCTTCTGTTACCAGCACTCCAACTAGTGGCAATAAAAAGCAGGCACTTCCAGAATCACGCAGTGAACACCTGGAAACTGGCGCCTGTTATTGTCACCTAGAGGCCAGTCCAGCATCAGCTAAACCTAGAAGGTACATTTCTATCTCCACCTACCTATAAAGGCTCTGCTGGAGGGCAAACCACGTTATCTTTATAGCACAAATCCAGAACGTAGTAGAACAGAGGAAGGTGTGGACCACAGCATCTCTTTTTAATTTACTAACCCGCTGCCACAAGCCTAAACCTCGGTCCTGCCTGCGCCACACTAGATCATTTATTAAACATGCGTTGCCTGACCCAGAGAGCAAACATCAGTTCTGCAATGGAGAAAAAGATTTTTTTCTTTTTTGCACTGGGTTCCTTTCTACCATGATCCCATTCTAATAAAATGATTTTAAAGGCTTCCCAAGTATGTTATAATGAAAATATCTGTATTTCTTTTAAAAACCATCCTAGCCACAGTTGCCACAGTCAGCGTCACCAAGCCACATAGTTTTGTTTTTCCCATAGTATTTCACTTGTCACTCTTTTTTTTGGCCTTGTTTTAGCCTACCCCAGTCCTCTCATTTTTATCTGTTAGGTATCTCCCACCAAATCCAAAATAATCTTTTAGCCCCACCATGTTTTGTTTTTTGTTTTTTTTTTTGTAGAGACAGAGTCTCACTTTGCTGCCCTGGGTAGAGTGCCGTGGCGTCACACAGCTCACAGCAACCTCCAACTCCTGGGCTTAGGCAATTCTCTTGCCTCAGCCTCCCGAGGAGCTGGGACTACAGGCGCCCGCCACAGCGCCCGGCTATTTTTCTGTTTTGCAATTCGGCCAAGGCCGGGTTTGAACCTGCCACCTTCAGTATATGGGGCCGGCGCCCTACTCGATGAGCCACAGGTGCTGCCCTAACCCCACCATGTTTTTAACTGTGCTGCTCCCTTTGGGACATTGGCGCTCTCTATTTCACCCTTCCAGCCTGTTGTTAGCCCACTTTCAGACCCATGTTGTTCACAGGTAGAGCTTGCTCCCTGCCTTTCATATGACTTCTGTTCAAGTTCAGATTTTGGTCATCACCATGGACTTCCTGGTCACTGTGTCCTCATCTACGAAATTGGCTGTTGTCCAGGATCGGGCCCCTAGGAGTCAAAGGTCACACTTCTCCAACACGCTCTCACTTCATCACAACGCACCTGAGTTTCCTCTCCGTAAAATGAGGAAGTTAGACAGGCAAACGCAGGGACCAGATTCCTTCCTGCTTCTTGTTGTGAGAGCCTCAACAAGGAACATTTTCAATAGTGTTTTCTTGCCCTTTTCCTCTGTAGACTGTCGATTGCTTTGGGATTACGTCTATCAGTTGCTTTCCGACAGCCGGTACGAAAACTTCATCCGATGGGAGGACAAAGAATCCAAAATATTCCGGATAGTGGATCCCAATGGACTGGCTCGACTATGGGGAAACCATAAGGTAAAGGCACCAGATACCTGTTCTGTGAACTAGTGCCAAAATAAAGTCCTTTCCCCCTGGGTGGAGGACAAGTGTCTTCCTAAGTCTCCTCACTGGGCAGACAGACAGGTGCACAGGAAAGGAAATAATGAAAGATACCTCTTTCCATTTGTGCCACATGTCAGGTGCCCATTTACTCAACATCCCCCAGTTTGATAGAGCTGCACCTTGACCTGACCCTGCCACCCTACTGTCATTGGGAACGGGGTAAAAGGGAAGTACTTTGAGACTCTGTGACTCTCCAGAGACCTTTGGGAAGTGGCACTGCTTTTCTGCTCAGTTAGAAACTCCCACAAAAGCCCATTTCTACACAGAAAATACTTACATCATTACTGTGCGATCTCCCCTTTATAAGCACATGGGATAAGGAGTTTGATTGCCCCACTGTTTTCCAAATGGGAAGGAGGGAATAGAACTTAAAATAAATGTTTCCTGGTAAAGAAGACCATTCACATGTACAGATGTAGATAACCCTGATCCAGGCAGCAGACAGGTAGATCTGGGGCAAATCCTGAAGACACTGCAGTGGCAAAGGCCCAGACTTGCTGCCCAACATGGCAGGGAGGCGCCCCAGCTCTGCCCAGGCCTGAGCCTTCCGAGAAGGCAGCAGATAACACAGATGGTGGCCAGGTACATAGCAAGACCTCACCAATAGATGCTTCAACATGTGAGTTACAGAGAAAAATCCCTCTGCTATTCCCACATTGTGCCATATCCCCAGGGCTCTGAACCACTGTGTTCCTGCTTCCACAACAGGAATTTAAACAAAAAAAAAAAAATTCTTCCTTAAAATGACACAGCAGAAACACAAATTTGAGAAAGGTCATTGCAACAACGAAAAGAAAAAAAGACAGACATTCTGTATGGGTCAGAAGGTGAGGATGACCCAAAGATAGGGGAACCTGCAGGAAATTCCTCAGGCACAACAGAGCCCTGTCATGAGAAGAGGAACTAAGGGAGGTTCCTGTGGGATATGCTTTATTAGCTAGGGCTCCGGCTCTCTGAAAAGGGCATTCACCTTAGGAGTAAATAAACCTTGGTGACAGGGAAAGTAAAAGCTAAGGGTGGAAACTAATGTGCCGGGAAGACAGCAAGGTAGCAGGTAGAATTCCCAAACTGGCAGTGCCCCGGGGAGCAGCTGAAGAGCTTTGATTTTAATAGTTCCCCCAGTGCCTTTTGTGAGCTTCATTTCATTGTGTCTTTGTGCTTTTTTTCTCTCTTCCTCCTTTGAACAAACAGAACAGAACAAACATGACCTATGAGAAAATGTCCAGAGCCCTGCGCCACTACTACAAACTAAACATTATCAGGAAGGAGCCAGGACAAAGGCTTTTGTTCAGGTAGCACTTCCTTTTTCTCCTTTCCTTCTTTGGGGAGAATATTGTTTTCTTTCAGTAAGGGGGAGGAGGGACACGGTAAGAGCTCTACCTGCCTATGTGATACCCCAAGCCGTCATTGCTACAAATTGGATACCAGGTGCTGGTTTACTAGGATTTCAGAAAAAAGAAAAAAAAAATTTGTTTTACTTCTGTCTCTCCTGTATAAAGCCAGTCCTAAATAAACACACAGTCTGACTCACCTTTAAAATAATGAAGTGACCAAATAGTATTATCTAGCATTGAAGTCAACATAGCTACAGAGAGCACTCAAAGGATCACCGTCAATGGCAAAGCAAGGAATTAAACCGAGACTTCCAGGCTCCCAACCCTGTAAGCTACTTTCTGAACCAGGGTAATGACCCATAGTGATTTAATGGGTTTACATCCAACTTTTTAAAAATGAAATAAGAATTGGATTGGATAGAGTTGAAAGTATCCGACTGTATCACATGAAGTAAGAGGGACTGTGGATTCATGAAAATTTGGTTAACGGGTGTAGGGAGGTGGGGAGAGATAGGAGTCATGATATAAAATGTATTTCTTTTTTCTTTGCAATTTTTGGCCAGGGCTGGGTTTGAAGCCACCACCTCCAGCATATGGGGCTGGCGCCCTACTCCTTTGAGCCACAGGCGCCAACCTAAAAATCTATTTCTTATAAATGCATCATAGTCAGAAATGTCTGAAAGCTGGGGCACTAGAATTTCTCTTTCCAGAATTCCTAGCAGATAATGAGTTCCCAAGTGCCTTAACCTACTGCATAGATTGTGATTCTAAGGACAGTGCAAGAGAGGAGAAAGAATTAGAAGAGGAAGAAGAAGGGCTCTAAAGAAGGGACCAGTCAGACGAGGTAGAAGTAGACGTCTGATATTGGTGGTGATTAACTTGGTGGGACCCAGTGGTGGTTGGGAGAAGGTAAGATTAATAAACACAACCTTAGCCTGTGGGTTTTGGTAGGTGGGGCAGAAAACAGCAACAGATAGGGAGAGAGATGTACATTTGTAATTATCTATAGATAGGTAGAAAACAGCACTCTGTAGTAGATGAGTTCACTGGGATGGATGATAACTATTGGAAAAAGCACAGAGAACCTAGCCTTTAGCATTAGGAAGGAGTGTTCAAGAGTGGTAAAAATAATTGAGATCTTCAATTATTGAACAAAAATGGGAACAGAATGGAATGAATAAAAAGGAAGCCTCCTAGATTCTCCCTAAAGGCCAATATCACCCTGATAGTAAAACCCAACAAGGACACATCAAAAAAAGAAAACCACAGACCAATATCCCTGATAAACACAGACACAAAAATCCTCAACAAATTATTAGCAAACTGAATCCAGCCGCACATCAAAAAGATAATACACCATGCTCAAGTGGGTTTTATACCAGGGATGGTTCAACATAGGCAAATCAATAAATGTGATATATCACATGACAGTGACAAAAATCATATGATCACTTCAGTAAACACAGAAAAAACATTTGATAAAATTAATCATCCCTTCCTGATAAAACTCCTCAACAAACTAAGCATTAAAGGAACATACTTCAAAATAATGAAAGCCATATGTGACAAATCCACAGCAATATCAGATATAATGGGGCAAATTTGAAAACATTTCCCCCCAAAAATGGAACAAAGCAGGGATTCCCACTTTCACCACTCTTATTCAACATCATACTCAAGTCCTCATCAAGCAAAAAAAGAAAAAGAAAAGGTCTCCAATTTGGAAAAGAGGAAGTCAAGATATCCCTATTTTCCAGTGTTATGCTACGAACTTATATCTTAAAAATGCTAAAGACTGCACACAAAAAAACTCTTAGATTTGATAATTCAGTTTCAGGATATGAAATCAACATACAGAAATCATTTAGTGTTCATATATACCAGTATGACTTAGCCAAGTCCAAATAAAGAGGGCAATCCCATTTATAATAGCTACAAAAAAAAAAAAAAAAACCTAGCAATATCTTTAATCAAGGAGGTGAAAGATCTCTACAATGAAAACAAGAAAACACTGATGAAAGAAATGGGAAAACATCCCATGTTCATGAACTAGAAGAATTAATATTGTATTAAATTGACCATACTTCCAAAAGCAATCTACAGGTTCAATGCAATTTCTTTCAAAATACCAATGTCATGTTTCATAGAATTAGAAAAACCAATTCTAAAATTTGTATGGAACCAGGCACGGAGGCTCATGCCTATAATCCCAGTACTCTGGGAGGCCGAGATGGGTGGATTGCCTGAGCTCACAGGTTTGAGATCAGCCTGAGCAAGAGCAAGACCCCATCTCTAAAAAAATATTTGGGTGTTGTGGTGGGTGCCAATAGTCTCAGCTACTCAGGAGGCTGAGATAAGAGAATCACTTGAGCCCAAGAGTTTGAGATTGCTGTGAGCCCAAGAGTTTGAGGTTGCTGTGAGCTGTGATGCAATGGAACTCTACTGGGTGACAAAGTGAAACTCTGTCTAAAGTAAAGCGTAAAGTAAACAATAAAATAAAAAAAAATAAAATAAGTTGTAAGGAGTCAAAGCAATCCTACACAAAAAGTACAAAGCCGAAGACATCACATTGCCTAACTGGCTATAGTAACCAAAACAGGTACATATAGATCAGTGGGAAAGAATACTGAGCATAAAAATAAAGAAACATACTTAGAGGCACTGATCTTTGACAAAGTTCACAAGAACATGCACTAGGGAAATGACACTCCTTTCAATACATAGGAAAATTGGATAGCCATATACACAAGAATGAAATTAGACCCCTTTCTCTCAACATATACAAAATTAACTCAAGATGGAATAAAATTCTACAGGAAGACACAGGGAAAACTCTTCTGGACATAGATCTAGGCAAAGAATTCATTACTAAGACCTAAAAAGCACAGGCAACAAAAATAAAAATAGATAAATGGGACTTAACTTAACCAAAAACTCCTACACAACAAAAGAAATAATGGAGTAAACAGACAACCTGCAGAATGGGGGAAAATATTTGAAAACTATACATCTGACAAGAGACAAAAAATCCAGAATTAACAAGGAACTCAAGCAACTTAACAAGAAAGAGACAAATAATTCATTTTAAAAAGTGGGCTAAGGACATTAGTAGATATTTTTCAAAAGAATGCATACATATGGCCAACAAGCATGTGAAGAAATAGTCAACATTACTGATCATGAAAGAAATGCAAATTAAAACCACAATGGGATATCATCTTACACCAATCAGAATGGCTATTAGGAAAAAGGCAAAAAATAACAGATGTTGATAAGAATGCAGAGAAGGAGGGACTCTTACATACTGTTGTTGGGAATGTAAATTAGTATAACCTCTGTGGAAAATAGTATGGCGATTTCTCAAAGATCTAAAAATAGAATACCGTCAGATCCAGCCATCCCACTACTGGGTATCCACCCAAATGGGAAGAAAAAAAAAAAAAACACATAAAAACAATACCTGCTCTCATATGTTTATTGTAGCAGTGTTCACAAATAGCAAAGATACAGAATTAACCTAATTAAGTATCTATCAATGGAAGATTGGTCACAGAAAATGTGGTATATATACCTCCTGGAATATTGTTCATCCATAAGAAGAATGAAGTCATATCTTTTGCATCAACATGGATGGAACTAGAGAACATTATCTTAAGTGAAAAGAAACTCATACACACAAAGGCAAATACCACTCGTTTTCACTTATAAGTGGAGCTAAAAAATACTCTGGTTTCTCTTCAGATCACATAAACCTTTCAGCTTTTACTAAACAATGTAGATACATGGAAGCAGAGTGTGGAATAATGGACAATAGAGTCTTGGAGGGACAGAAGATGTGAGTGATAGGAGCTTGCTTGGTGGCGACAGTGTGCTCAGCTCCAGTGGTGGATGCTCTGAAGGGTCTGACATCACCACAAGGTACTCTGTCAGTGTAGCAAAATTGCATTTGTACCCCTGGAATAGACATACCAAAAGAGAAAGAACCCTCCTTTCTCGGGCTCTGCCAATACCTTTTCTCATTCTTTACCCTAAACTTTGTCCTTGGTTCCTTGATATTCCCACTCTACATTTTTGCTGTGGATGAACTGAGCCCATTGTACAATGTCTAAATCTTTATATCCAGCTCTAAAATCTCCCTGAAATTCCAAATTTGAATTCCCAAGAGCTTGAAGTATATTAAATATCAGTATATTAGTACATATATTAGTATTTAGTATTAGTATTTCAGACATGATGCCTCCAAGAGAGACATTCTTGTTAGAAATTCCACTCAGATTTTTTTTTTTTTTTGAGAGTGAGTCTCACTCTGTCACCCTGGGTAGAGTGCTATGGTGTCATATCTCACAACAACCTCAAATCTTGGGTTCAAGCAATCCTCTTGCCTCAGCCTCCCAAGGAGCTGGGACTACAGGCTCCTGCCACAACACCTGGCTAGTTTTTCTATTTTTGGTAAAGACAGGGTCTCGCTCTTGCTCAAGATGATCTTGAACTCCTGCCACTCAGAATTCTTGTTACCCATCAGGGGCATCACCACTGTTTTAAGTAACCAACCTTGAAACTAGAGTTGACTCTTCCTATATCCAAATCAGTCATTGTCTATTAGCTGTTCAGCACCATTCCCTCTCTGTTCTGTGTTGCAAGGGCCAGAAGCCTGGGAACTACACTTCCCAGAATTTGTTCCCAGAAGGTCCTAAATTGAAGTTTACCAATGACAGGCACTTTCATGGAATTTGGAAGATTAAAAGCAAAAGCATCATCATTGCTTTTCTGGCAAAGGAAGCTGATGTCTGGATCTCATGACTAACATCAAGATTAATGCAATAATCTCTTTGTGCCTCTGGTCCACTCTTTTGCCTTCCAGATTTGTAATACACACTTGGAGCTTCCCTACAACGCTAACATGATTCCCTATACCAGAAATGTTTAGCCCTTTAACTCTTGCCTTTCTAACCTACCCTCAAGGCCCACCTGCAGTCTATTAACCTTTATGAGGCCTTCTTCACACATAGATAGTTTCTTCCATCATCTCATGGAGACCTCTGATCCTTAACCTGTATTAAAAATGCAAATAGTGATGTGGTTAAGTATCCCTTATCCAAAATGCTTGGGACCATAAGTTACAGATTTTCAGTTTAGAGATGTTCAACCTGTACGCTGTACATGTGAAGCTATCTTCCCCACAACTAGATCATAAGCTCCTAGAAGGAAGAGGAATACACTTAAATTCTGTTTTCTACCCTATGGAGACTTTCAACATGTATTTTACCACAAGCCTGGTATCGAATATCAGAAGCTTAATATGAAAAAGTAGTCAAAATTAGAAAGGAGTAGTTTGGAGGGTCAAATAGCACACAACTGTGGAGTTGGCCTCAGAGGCCATTAGTGACTTTAGATGTGAAAGGAGGAATTTTAGCTAGGAGATTCTGAAAGTGGGAGACAGACTGTAGATGCTACAGATTATGCTGCTGGAGAAGTCCAACAGCAATAGGCAGGAAAGAAAAGCAGTAGTAGTTCTTAGGCAAAGGTGATAGAAGGCCCCAGTGGGCACACCAAAGAGTGTGTCCTTGACTTAGTGAATGGTCATCAGTAGCTTTCCAGTAGGGAAGGGTGAGAGGAAATACATGTTCTCAGATGGTTCATTTGGTACAGGGAAGAGTATATAGCCAGGGAAAGCTGCGAGTGGGCAGAGCGGGGCTGTGCAAACGGCACTCCCACAGTGTGGACAGAACATCTTGTAACCAAGCTGCCTTCCCTTCCTGACCCCTGTAAGTTGTGGCCAAAACACCTCATGGGTGTCATTTTCAAATGAACCCACTGAACCAGAAGCTAAGGCTTACTGTGTGCCCCAGCTGCAGAGGAACACAGACTGAAGGGGATTCAATCCTAGCATATGGGGTGGATCAGTGATAACATTGGAAAACATTCCCTTTCTTTTTGCCTTTCTCATTTTCCAGAAGCTCCACTAACTTGTGCCGTTATGGAATTTTTTTTTCATTTAACATTTAATTGTATCCTTTGGGTTAAGTTCAAGTGTTACTGTGCCCGCTCACAGTCTGGAGTGGAAATGAATGTACAGCACTCGTGGGCCTTTCTAAAATCTAACTCTCAAAAAATAAGAAACACAGATAAGTGATTTAGGCCAGGGTTTACCTCAGATGGTCACACACTCATGTACCCTCAACAGCCCCAAAGGGTGCTCTCTACCTCAGAGTCATCCTAGACTGTTATAAATAGTCATTAGCCACTGTTGGGCAGTGAGAGGAAGGGGTACCCTTTCCTAGGTTGTGCTAAGTTCGTATTAATGTCTGGGGTAAGTAGCTCTCCAGCTATGTAAGATGATGAGCCCTTTCTTTCATGTAAGTTAGAGTTCAGAATAAAGGGAATGTTAGGAAAACGCAATATCTTGACTCTTCCATTTCTTCTTTCAAAGGTTTATGAAAACCCCAGATGAAATAATGAGTGGCCGAACAGACCGTCTGGAGCACCTCGAGTCCCAGGAGCTGGATGAACAAATTTACCAAGAAGATGAGTGCTGAAGGGACCACCACTCCACCTCAGCGGGCCAGCGGCCCAGAGACCCTTGCCCACCAGGATTGCTGGAGGCATGACGGGGCAGGCGGGCGGAGGCAAGCTGAAAAGGAAGAGACCCAGAAATGGCAGGGACACTTCTCTTGCAGACCAAGAGAGACCCCAGAGCACCTTAGACAAACCACCCAGCAAAGGCGGGGCTGGAATTCTGGCGGAGGGCACGAGCCTGGGACTCGCATGTCATGTTTCCTTCTCGTTTGGAATCTCTCCATCTGTAACTCCTCACCCTCACCCTTCCTCACTGTTGGTTCCATGGTGTCTTTCTTTTTGTTTTTTTAAGAATATGCAGTTTGACTTTTCATCATTCATAGAGGGGAAGACATCTGATGTTTTCCTATGGAAATATATATCTTATATATATATATATATATTTTTTTTTTTTTTTTTTTTTTTGCAAATCTCACAAAGTATAGCAAGCCCAGCTGATCAGGAAACAAAATACTTGCAGAAGGGTTCAGGTTCCTCTTTTTCCTGCCATGTGGATCAGGTTTGTTCCTGTTGCTGTCGGGTCTTAGCTTAGGAAAAAAAAAATCTTTTTAAAAAGATCCAGTGAAAGCTCTTTCTCCCTCCCGCTCTCTTTTCTTGTTCACCTGTGTCCTCCCTCCCCGCCTGCTATGGAGCTTCAGATGCCTTTCAGCAGAGTTTAGGCTCTCAGAGTATCAGGGATAGTAGACACCTCAACAGAATCGGTGACCCAGGGGTTCTGTGGCCAACAGCACAAAATCAAACCCACATCCCAGCGTTTGGTCACCCATCTGAGGGAGGCCCAAACCATCACTGCTGCTGCTGTATTCCGGAAAGATGTGCTAATCCAGCACTTGGTCCCTGAAATGGCTGTGAGAACCCCGCAGCTGGGGCAGAAGATAAGGGATGTAGAAGGCCGTGGAAGGCTGTCCCAAGTTCTTTGGAAGGTCCCAGAAGCTTGGGATTAGCTTGCAAGAGCTGCAAAGTGGAAAATATGAAAAGACCACATGGGCCTGGCAAGCCAGAAACTGGGTAAAAACACTCTGCATTGGGGGCGGGGGGATATTTTTCCAAAGCAGGTCATTGAGGATAGTGAGAAAGAAAAACTCCTCTCTGCTCCATTCCAAAGGCCATCTTGGTGGTCAGCTTCATGCCTCAGCTGATCTTGTTTTTTTTCAACCCTAGCCCTTTTTAAAAGCTTCCTGATCCCCTCCTGGATACAGAGCATTTGAGAGGAAGGATCCCAGAACACAGTCTCAGTTGCAACCAGTGTTTGCCCAGCTTGGGCAGACAGGAAATTCCTTAGATACATTATTTTTTTTTCCTTCTTTCATAGCTGTGTTTTAGAAAGGACCCATTTGTGGCTCTTTTTCACCTCAAAATAAGGTCGATAGTATCTGTAAAATGAGGGTAGCGCCATTCCTTAGTACTTTTGATGATAACAGGTATTTTTAGAAAGCCGTTTTAGATTTTTTTTTTCCTTTTCTAGCCGTGCTAATTGACTCTTCCAATATTGTTCCAGAAATCCAACATTGGGGTACAATCTTCAGAAGATTAGGCCTACCTTACAAAGCACCCTGTCTTTGTCCCCCCCTTTCCTCCAGTTGGGGGGGCAATTCACAGCTCCTCAGGGCCATTCATATGCCACCCACAGCAGTTCCCAGGAGAAGCTGCCAAACACCCCCAGGCTTCTCCTCTGGCCTTTTCTGAGTCTGGCACTTAGAGGTTGGGGACACACAGGTAGGAGGAATATTCTCCCTTTGCCCTACTGACAAGGAAACCAGCCCAGAGGATAAATATACAATCATAGTTCAGGGACAGTGAAACTGGGGAGCCACCCAAGGCTCTCCAGCTTGGCTCTGTCCCTGCCTCTCACCAGAGCACAGGTGGACACCCTCGTGTCACATGCTACCTTCGGGGAGGTCAAGGACCTTCTGTGAGTCTCTTTGTGAAGGGTTTGGTCTCAGGTTGCTTGAAGGATGCTGAAACTGGTCTGGATCTCAGCATACCACAGATGTCTTTCCAGAGTGTTGAGCAAGAGTCAGTGATAGAATTTTTTTAGCCTCTGAGATAACTGATACTGCACCTCAATTGGAGAAATTAAGCCAAGTACCTGGTGTGTTCTGAAGCTGTTGACTATGAGAACTACAGAGAAAGGGTGGATTCCTACTGCAGCCTTTTGTAGTAATATGAAATCAGAGACAGGGCACAATGTTGCTAAGATTAGGACATCTCCTTCTGCTCACTTTACCCAAATATGAGAACTCAGTCTCTTACTGTTCAAAGAACCTTACAGTCTAATTATGGAGAGAAATTCCCTTCTGCCTCAAGGATTTCTGTATTTAAAGCAATATCCAGTGAGAATATGTAAGGCGTAGGATGACACCTTCAAATACTTGAAGACAAACTAGAAGGTGCTAAGTCCAATGTAGTCATTATTTTCCATTTATATACATCTTGAGCATCCCTAATCAAAAAACTCAAAATCTAAAACTTTTTGAGCACCAACATGATATCCCAAGTGGGAAATTACACATCTTTGCTCTCTGATGGTTCAGTCCATACAAATTTTGTTTCCTACACAAAGTCATTTAAAATATTGTATAAGATTACTTTGAGGCTATATGTAAGGTACATATGAAACATGTTATGAGTGAATTTCGTTTTTTGACTTGAGTCCCATCCCCAAGATATCTCATTATTTATATGCAAATATTCCAAAATCTAAAACACTTCTGGTCCCAAGCATTTTGATAAAGGATACTCAATCTGTATTAGCAATAATGATTTCTTTTGTCGATTCCCATAATTGCAAAAGTCCTCCTCATTTGTCCTTTAAGAAAAGACCTGGGCAGAGCTGACACTGGGTGTATAATATTTATACACTGTAGACGTTGAAATTTCAGACTCAATTTAGCAAACCTTGATGAAGCAACCACTAAAGCCTGTGAGAGTTCCAGAGATCAGTCAGGCATAATCCCTGCCCTCAGAGGGTTTATATTCTACCTGCAGAAGCCATCCAGCATGAAATTTCTCAGTTCAACACTAAGTATAGGTCATTACAACTGTTTTGAGATACACAAAAATGCACGTGGACGGAAACAAACGAAACCCTCCCAGCAACACCAATAAGCTGAACAAGTTGTACAGGTGAATCATAAAAAATGCTGTTAACTGTGTTCCTTGGAAGGAAAATAATGGATCATAATAATACAGATTGTCTCAAAATTTTCATAGTGACCCACATACTAGAGCTGATAAAAATTTCACCAGGGATCAAACTAAAAGCTCGTCTGTCATCTGAATAGTAGTTGGTCTTTCCCTGTTGACATCATTGTAGTTCTTGACAAGTGAAATCTGAAATCAGGAGTGTGCAAAAAAGCCCTGTTGTGTGGGGCAGTCTCACTTGTGTCTTGAAATTCTCTTCCCTGCATTTGAGATAGCCAAGCTGTCTTCTCTCCATCAAAAAAAAGCAGTGGTAATTGGCTAGACTGGTTTTGTTGAGTTCTTATCTCTAAGATCTTATAGATCTTGCCTAAGGCAGCATCATCAATATTCCAGACCCTTTCAGAAGATCCCCATAGGAAACGAGGAATAACAGAATAATGGGTTTTCTCCTTTCAACAGTGTGTTTGGAACCCTCTGATCCAATATCTTTTGACAATGATACATTGACATGAGAATGTCCCTTTAGTGGGAATTTAAATGACGATCACAGACTTTACATTTCTACCTTTTACTGCTTAGGATGCAAGTAAAACATACATTTTTGAAACATTAACTCCCTTTTGCGAAGGAAATCTGAGTATCAGGGAGGTAATGTGGCTTATCCTAGGAGCAGACAGCATGCCAGGGACAGAGCTAGGATCAGGATCCGGCCTGGCCATGCCCCCGTTTGACCCATTCCCACCCAGGCAACAAAAGATAAAAGTTTGGAAAAACACACCAAGAACAAAGGGCAGGTTTCTTTGCCCAAGCATTCGGTGCTAGTTAGAAGCTATTCACTCTGTCAACCTTCTCTCCTTCTGAACAGAAACCTGGAATAAAAGGAATGGTACAAGGAGGTCAGTGGAGTGGGAGGAGGCAGAGGACAGGATAATCCCTGCCTATCTAAAACCATGGAAGACTAACCTGATACCCTTTTGGCCCCGTCTGCAACAACACTAAACAACTGCAAACTCCCTGAATCTTTCACACATGCCAAGTGACCATTCTTGAAGATTTCTCTTTGTGACTTCAGCCACCTGCAAACCAGAACCAATCTAGTTTTTCTTTCTTTTTCTTTTTTTTTTTTTTGTTTCTAATCTCTTGTCTATGAGGTGTGGGGTTTATAAGGGACTGAATCAATGAATGTAACTATAAAGAAAAAAACAAAAACAAAAAAAAAAGCCTTTTCTCAGGGCCAGTGAGTTGCAAATAATTTTTAAAGAAAAGCCTATAATTACATCATCTCAATAAATTTTTGATAAAAAAAAAAAAAAATGAAGTCCTGAGTCTCTGTTTTTAATAACATGGAGTGAGACAGGCAAGGTACTCCGATGAGGGACATCCTGTCTCCACTCAATTACGGTATAAAGTGCAGTCATGGGTTTCCACTGGCAGGAAGCCTGTGTTACAGAGCAGTCTGCGGGTGATCTTCAGACAAGTGGCACCCGAAAGATCATAGCAAGCCATTCAAAGCACGGCCGCTGCCACAGGTGGAAAAATTGCCAAAGGAACCCCAAGCAGAGATCTGAGGGCCTATGCACTGCCAAAAAATAGCTTACTAAGGACCTAGTGGTGCCAGGTCTTCACATGGTAGAACTGCTCCTGAAATCTGCTGAGATCATGGGTCTGAGCCCAGAAGGTGATGAGCACACAAAGGCTGAGATAGACCTTGTGACTAAACACAGGACTGAAATGCCCTAAAAGGTCATCACAGCCCGGAGCCAGCCCATAAGCTCAGAATGTCTCAGCCAGCCTGGTCAGTTAGAGCCACCTGCCAACCAGTAGGCACTTAGGACTTCAAGAGCTAATGTCCTGCAGTGGACCAGAACTATCTCTCTGCCATCAGCGGTGGGTGGAAACAAGAAGACTGGAAAATGAAGCAAATTCCATTGCTTTTTAGCAACTTGGAGGTAGGTTTGCAATGCAGAAATTTGAAATTGATGGTCTCAGTAAATGTAACTGTACTATTTCCGTGTTTAGATTGCCCCCGCCCGGTACTTTATCTCCTGAATAAGGATCACTAAAATTTGGCCCTATATTCCGTATCTTTAAACCACTGTATCAAATCAGAGTCCAGATATGTCCTACAGTGCTAAACATGCATTTGACACTACTATTTCTATAGTACAGCATTAGTATCACCTGAAAATTGCTGAAAATGCAAATGATCAGTTTCCACCCCATAAACTGAATCAGAAACTTTGCGGCAGAGCCTGGCAATATGTCTTAACAGGGTTCTTGGTGACTCTGATACCAGTGCCATCAATTTGTCTTGGTATGAAAAAGATAGCTTGGCATTTTAAATCACAGGTACTCAGAATAATTGATGACAACCAATTTGTATTAATAGTATCATAATAAAACTGCATTTTCCTAATAGTGGATGTACTGTGGAATGAGGAATGGTGGACAGAGTCACATACCAATGTCAGCGTCTTTTTCCTCCAAGCCTTCAAAGCAGTCAGTTTGCTATAAAGATGAGCTGTTTTAAAGGATAACTCTTAACAGCTAACCTGCCCTTGCAAATTAGAGCACAGCAATTTATTCACTTAAGCCCACTTACCTGACTAACCAGTGTGATCTTAAAAGGAAAATAAAGGGATCATTCTCATCTGCTGACTCACCTGGGCTATCTGTCCCTGGAATTAAGCAGAAACCAGGTGACCACATAGGTATTTACAGAGACCCCCAGGACCACTGGTAGAACAGAGCTGCTCAAACCTGAAAGGGCTTGCAAATCACCCGTGGATCTTGGTCAGAAGTGCGTCTTACTCCAGTAGTAACATTGTGGGAGGTGTGGGAAGACTTCTCCTACCCTACACTCTAGGTGATGCTTGAAATTCTGCACCTCTAACAAGTTCTGGAGATGCTGATGCTACGGTCTTCAGACCACACTTGGAGTAGCAGGATTTGCTGACCCTGACGCAGAATGGAGGGAGCCTCTCTCTGCTTTATTCCAGGGGTGTCCAACCTGTGAGGCCTGATGATTTTGTAAGGACTTTGCTGATCTATGGAATCAGATAACAAGAAAAATATTCACAGACCTTTTCTTGGCTAATCAGCGTTCATTAGTGTTTGTGTATTTACTGTGTGACCCAAGACAACTCTTATTCTTCCAATGTGCAACAGAGGAAAAAAAAAAAAAGTTGGACACCCCTGCTGTATTCCTTTGCCAGTCTGTCCCTAGAATAGTCCCTGTGGGCCTGTCCTGCTGTACACATTTGCTCATTCCTTTTTGAGGCAATAATGAGAGTAAACAACCTGATCAAAAGCCTCTTTGCCAAGTGAAGGAACAGCTGTTCATGTCCTAGGCTTTCATGCAAACACTCAGAGCCAGGTGCCACATGGTTACCATCCTTATGGGAAGGAGTGTGAATTCCAGGCATCACTGCCTCTCTCTCGGCCTCTACAATAGTGATTTTCAACCGGTGTGCCAGCACACTGGGGTGCCGTGAGAGGATCTCGGTGTGCCATGAACATTTTTAAAGATCATTAAATTATTTTTGAAAGAAGTTCAAAGGCAGTATCTTCCTTTTTTTACTTTTTTTTATCGACATAATTGAGCATGCCGCAGAAGTTTAACTATAGGTTCAAGTGTGCCGTGAGATAAAAGAAGGTTGACAGACACTGCTCTAGAAAGACTGTAAACAGAAAGCCATGCCATTCTTGATGTTCCAAAAGGCAAGAGGATAAATGAGATCTTCCATCCAAACTGCCTAAAACATTGACCTTAGAAGAGAAAAACCTTGGAGCAATGTCCATACTGGAAGTACTTACAGATTCACTCTTTTCTTATTTTTTTTAATTTGGCACATAGTCTGGCCCCTGCAAGATTAAAGAGAAAGATCTCTGCTAGTAAAAATCACTGAGGAAATTCTGCCTAATCTTTCCCAAAGCAATAGAAGATTATTCCCTCTCCCCAAACCCTCTTAACAATGACCTCTTAGCATCCTCTGAGGGTCTCGGTGTCCTTCCCCTCAACCAGAATTTTCCATGAGATCCCACTGGATCATCCACTGAATTGACCTTTGCTTCCTCTGATGCCTCTGCTAGAGCTGAGCACTCCCTGTGTGGTGTCCCAATCACAAGTTTCTATAATAGTCACTGAATGCTTTCCTGAAGTGTACTGCACATGTGCCTCTGTCCCCTGCAAGAGCTCACTGAAGGTACAAATGTTCTTTAATGCACTTTACCACCAGCCCCTTGTGTGAGGTCTGGCACATAGTATATTTTTATCAGGTTTTTTTATGTTAGAGGGAAGTCAGAGGACTCTTTGTGACCTTGAGTTATGCAAAGATTTCTTGAATATGACACCAAAAACATAATCCATAAAAGGAAAAAAATTGATAAACTGGACTTCATGAAAATGAAAATTCATCTTCAAAAGATAATTGCAAATCATCCGGTAAAGGACTTGTATCCAGGTAATGTAAAGAATTCCTACCAACTCAATAATAAGATGAATACCCACTTAAAAAACAGTTAAAGATCTGAGCAGATATTTCACAAAAGAAGATATAGGAATGGCCATTTAGCACATAAAAAGATGCTCAGCCATTAATCATGAAGGAAATTAAATTAAAATCACAAAAAGTCCAGACCCTGCAGTTCAAACCTATAATCCCAACACTTTGGGAGTCCAAAGGATGAGGACTGCTTGAGACCAGGAGTTTGAGACCAGCTTGGGCAACAAAAAAAAAATTTTTTTTTGGTAGAGACACCATCTCTACAAAAAAAGTTTTTAAATTAGCCAGGCATGGTGGCATGCACCAATAGCCCTCAGGAGGTGAAAGGATAGGATCGCTTTAATCTAGGAGTTCAAGGTTACAGCAAGCATTGATTGGGCCACGGCACTCCAGCTTGGGTGAGAGAGCAAAACCTTGTCTCAAAAACTAAAAATCACAATGAGATAATACCACACACCCACAAACAGGCTATACTAAAAAGACTGTCAACATCAAGTATTGGCTAGAATGGAGAGAAATTGGAACCCTTATACATGCTGGTCGGAATATAAATGGCACAGCCACTTTGGAAAACAGTTTGACAACTTCCAAAAAAAAAAAAACAAATTTACTATATGACTCAGCAATTTCACTCTTAAGTATCTTCTCAAGAGAAATGAAAACATGTCCACACAAAGACTTGTACACAAACATTGATAACTACATTATTTTTTTTCAGACAAAAAAACTAGAAACAACCTGCATGTCCATCAACTGGTGAATGGATAAATAAAATGTGGTATATCTGTGCAGTGGAATACTACTTAGCAACAAAAAAGGAACAAACTGTTAATACAGCAGTAACATGAATGACCTCAAAGACATTATATGAAGCTAAAGGAAGCCAGAAAAAAGACCGCATATTATCTAGTCCTCTGTATATAGTCTTTCCGGGAAAGGCAAATCTACAGACATAGAAACCAGATGGGTGTTTGCCTGGGGATAGAGCTGGGAGTGAGCATTGAACAGAAACAACCAAGAAGAAACTTTTGGAGATAATGGAAATGTTCTGAAATCAGATCATCATGATGGTTACACAAATCAATAAATTTACTAAAATGCATGGAACTGTATCCTTATAAAGAGTATACTTTATACTCTTTGTATTGTGTGTGTATATATATAAATATCATTTTACTTCAGAAAAGCTATTAAATGCAAAGTGAAAAGTCTACATCAACCAATCTTTGCTAGTTATGTGGTGAGTAGGGCTGTCTTCAAGGACTGCACATAGGACTCAAATAAAGCAACACTAGAAAAAATATACAGTAGAACCTCTGTACGTTAACTGCCCAAGGGACCGTAACAAACTGATCAACTAGGCCTACTGTACTGATATGTACATGTGGTACACGTCTGGTCTATGAGAATTAGGTCAACTTAAGGATGTGGTCTATGCAAGGAGGTGGTCAACCATGGAAGTTCTGCTGTACTAATAACACAAATGACAATGCATAAGAGAACACCATTACAGCATTATCCACCTTCTGTTCATCCTGCAGCATCCCCAGGTCTGTGATTTTTCATGGCCCAGGGAATCCAAGTGAACCACAACTCTCTTGGAAACTTTTTCTTTTTGCAGTTTTTGGCTAGGTCCGGGTTTTGCGGGGCTGGCTTTGAGGCCGGTGCTCTACTCCTTTGAGCCACAGGCACCACCTCTTAGAAACTTTTTAGACACCCCACTCACTCCAAAAGGAACTCCAAAAACATGCTGCCTTTGAGGAACACCTACGAAAGCTTCAAGTGGCCCTAGGCAGTTGTGCAGACGAGGGCCCTAACTTGAGCTGGTGGCCTAAAATGCTAGAAACCTGCTTGATGCTGAGACTCTTAAGTCATGAGTTCTTACAGCTGAATGGCAACACAAAGGCCATCTAAACTGTAGGTGTTTAGTTGTATTGTAGATGACTGGCAGGCTTCCCAAAAGGGATGAGGGATGTGGGGAGGAAATGTCTCGAAAATAATGCCAGGAGGCTGAGAAGGACCCAGCTGAAATCAGACAGGTGGCAGCATCAAGCAGGGAGATGATTTAACACACCTGTGAGGCATTATTCATCAACTACTTAATGAATTACCTATTTAGTTGGGGTGGAAAGAAAGTGATTTTCTGCTAACAAAAATGTGACTATGTACAAAATAAGAAATGTATAACATATATTGAACATATCTTCACTTTTTACTTTATCTAAAACTATCTTAGATAACTATCTAAAAATAGTTATCTTTCCATTCATACCTGGGTAGTGTTAGTCACTCATGCATAAAGAATAGAGATATAGTCCATGTCTGTTGTAATAAAAAACATCTTCAAACTCTGTTTTAAAATTATTCCTGGCTGGGCATGGTGGCTCACGCCTGTAATCCCAGCATTCTGGGAGGCCGAGGTGGGTGGATCGCTTGAACTCACAGGTTCAAGACTAGCCTGAGCCAGGGCAAGACCCCCATCTCTAAAAATAGCCAGGCATTGTACTGGGTGCCTGTAGTTCCAGCTATTTGGGTGGTGGAGGCAAGAGGATCACTGGAGCCCAAGAGTCTGAGGTTGCTGTGAGCTATTATGCCAATACACTCTACTCAGGGTGACAAAGTGGAACTTTGCCTGAAAAAAAATATATATTTCTTCTGGGCCAGGTACAGTGGCTCATGCCTGTAATCCTAGAATTCTGGGAGGCTAAGGCTAGAAGATTGCTTAAAGACAGGAGTTTGAGACCAGCCTAAGCAAGAGCAAGATCCCATCTCTACTAAAAATAGAAAAAATGAGCCAAGCATTGTGACAGGCTCCTGTAGTCCCAGCTACTTGGAAGTCTGAGGCAAGAGGATTGGTTGAGCCCAAGAGTTTGGGGTTGCTTTGACCTATGATGCTATGACACTGTGCATAGGGCAACAGAGTGAGACTCTGTCTCAGAAAAAAAAATTATTTCTTTTGTCTGTTATGTTGGCAAAACACTGTTCACCGTTCTGTAGTTCATATTTCCTCTTCCGTCTCCTGTTCTGAATTTCTGAACTAGGCAACCTCTTGGGAAGCATATGAAAGGCTTTTAAAATTAGACGATGAAATTATTCACTCATTTCTTGGTAAACGACGTTATATACCCTATCATTTGGTCTCAGAATTTCAGCCAATAACGACAGGGAAAGCATTTGGAGGCAAAGGTCCTCAGGGCTGGGGGAAGAGCGTGCAATCTCAGCACGTGGTGAGCAAAACTCATCAAGAGACAGGGCAGGACCAGAAAGGATGCGTGTTGGTTTCGTCCCCCTGAGGATTCTATCTGGGCATCAACGTCCAGGTTTCATTTTGCCACTTAGATCGGGAATCTTAGACGAAGATCTGAATTCACTGGTGCCAAGTCTCTGCTTTATTTGGTTGGGATTCAATGTCCCTGATAGACTGAGGCCCAACACAGCTGGCTGGCCTGAGAGAGTGCAGTGCAGAATGGTCATGCAGAGACAGCCTGTGGTCACAGCGCCTGAACCCAAGTCCCACACCTCCCCTCACTAGCTCTACCAGACCTCAGGCAATTTGCTTAACCACGCTGTGCCTCAGTTTCCTCAAATACAGAATTAGGATAATGATAATGGTGCCTACCTCAGAAGGATGGTGGTTGGGGTTAAATGAGCTAGTATGGAGAAAGGACTTAGAAAAATGTATGGCACGTCATAGTCACTGTCGTAATTTTATAATTTACTCTGGATCTACTGGGCCACTCACTGCCACTTCGCTGACAACAGCCCTGCTTTTATCATTTCTATATGTTGGGATTCCCCCCAAAAGATACCTTCTAAAAAAAGTTTCCACTGTTTTTGTTTTATTTTGAACATCATGGAACGATCACAACTTTACAGATGAGGGATCAGAGGCCCAGCTGGGTGAGGGGCGACCCTAAACCCCTACACTCTGGGGTTATCTGAGCCCAGCCCGTGCATGGCATCCCCATAGCACCTCTGTCCCTGGGGCCCAGTTCTTGGCCTCCAGGAACACCTGAGCATGCAGCGAAGTTTGCTTGTGGCAGAGGACTCGACCGAAGGGAAAGATTGGCTTGACTTGGGTTTACTGAGAATATTTTGATCTGGTTTTGTTCCAGTAAATAGCTTTAGGAAATGTGTAGGTTTCGTTCTATTTAAAATGAGTGCGCTAGGTTCTCTGATTTTCTTTTCTTTTTTCTATTTAAGGAAGTACTGGCTCAGCTCTCCCATGCACAAAACAATGTTATTTGGGTTCAGTCTGAGGACTAGGAAATTAGAACATGACTTTTAAAAAGGGACCGAAATGTGGAGGCAGGCTGTCATAAAGCCCCACGGTCTGGCCACTGGGGGAACCAGGAGGTCACTCGGGAGACACCCCTGACTGTCTTGCTCCCTGCCGGACTCCTCCTTTGTTGCTAGACCAGGAAAAGGAGAAGGCGCACAGGACCAGGTGGAGAGTCTCTCTCTCCACTCTAAGATGACACTTTGCATGGAGTGATCTGAACCACAGCCACACTGGGTTCCATCTAGCCACCACCTTAGGCGACTCACCTAAGGTCCGAGCCTTGGTTTCTTATAGAACTGTTTTCCTCAAAGCACATGGAAATGATGTAACGAAAAAAATATATAACAAACCTAGCGCAGACACGATCGTTCCCTTCCTTCTGTCCTGCCCGCGTAAACCCTTCCTCAACCCGCATCCACACCGCCCTTCCAGTTGGAAATTTCTGTCATTCTGATTCTATAGAATTGTGAATGGGAAAATCACCCAGTGACAATTGCTGCAGCATCTTAAACTTTTTGTTCTAAATCAACTAAATTGCCACTTTACTTCTTCAAACACATATGGCCCTCAGTCAAGAACTTTTGGCACAACCTGGGAAGTCAGAACCTCCTTCCCCTGCCAGCCTCCCCCAGGACTAAAAATCCACCAGCTCTTCTCCCCTCTGCCTCTTCCTCCTAATCAAAGTCTGTGTGTGTCATTTCTGTTGGCTGGGAGCGGGGTAGTCAAATGACGAGAGGGATGCAAATTCTCCGAGGAATTTGAAATCTGTTTTGGGCAATTCCGTTTGGAGCTCTTTCCTTACCTTTTCTTTACAGCCACCAGTTCGCTACCTGATGAAAATCTAGGAAAAAATGGAAAACTCCAGAGACAACTTTACTCTCAAACCAAAGATTTTCCATTTCAAGGGAAATTTTTTTTTGCTTCTGGGTTAGCCTATTTAGGTGTAATCAGGGTTTAAAACAATGAAATAAATATTCCTTGCTAGTGGGCACTTCATTCTCTCCCTTTGCTCCCAGGATTCACCACCATAGTCATCTTCATATATTGCCAATAATGATGTGGCACCTGGCTACATGCAAAAGCCACCCTAAGGACCCTGGAGCCCTGCCTCATGAAAGAGGTGGGCTTGGACTCAAATGCAATATGAATAGAGGAGGAGGTGGCCACCTCAGAGACTTCTGGACCAGGCCACTGGGCTAACATATCTGCCGTGAAAAAGACCTAGTTCAATTCTATGGTTACCTGCAAAGACATCTTTCTTTCATTTCAGGCATGGGACGTGGCTTACCCAACAGTGAAGCAGGAATTTCACCAGTATAACATAATTACACAGTGTCATAATGGAGCTGCACCTTTATTCTCCCCCACTTTGTCATTTTGGGAGCCAACCTTTGGATAGGCTCAGACTTGCAAAAGCACATTCCCTTCCCCACTGAGTGCTCCACAAAGGACCTGGTTCTGAGGAGACTACTCAGCCCACAGGGCAGTTCTAACAGGTTTAGCCCAAAAGCCTTTATGCCAGTCAACTTGAAATTATTTTGGAACATGCCTGCTCTTTGTTTTTTTGAACACATTTTGAAGGCGATCCAGGAGCCTGGGGTGGTGGTGCTCCTGAAATAGAGCATTAAGCTTTCTCCGGGAAGTAAGATCAGAGTTGGGTTGGGTGGTGATGGGCTTTGGAATCAGACAAAACAGAGTTTGGAGCCTGGTTCTCTCCCACCCAGCAAGATAAAAATTGCCCATTCTCACTTAGTAGCCGTTTCCTTAAAAAGCAGAGAACCTGTCTGTAAACTGCCTGGCACATAGTAAACATTCAGTAAATAATACTCATTATTATTCAACTGGGTGGGGCCTTGCTCCAGAAAGTGGATGGATAGCCGGATAGGGATCTTCTCTCCAAAAATCTTATTTCCCACCCACCAAATCTTACTCAGTTTCTTTATTCATATGTTTTGCTTCTCTTTCCCCTTCATTACTCAAGGAAAAACAAATTTTAAGAAGCAACTTCAGCTTAGTGAGCATTATAGATCTATCTTTTTCTAAATGAACTGGCCTCTTCCCAATTAGTAATGTATGTGGTGAGGCTGAGAGCATTTCTGAAGCCAAAGTAAAAATCTTACCTACTTGCACAGTATTGACAAAGAGTGCTTGCTTACATTGTATCTATAAACCCTTATAACAGCCCCCATTAACGTGTTTTAGTTCTCATTTTAAGGAAAAGGAATCTGAGATTCAAGGAAGGGTAAGTTACTTGGTCAAGTTCACATAGAAAGAAGGAAAACTTAGTTTCTTTTCTTTTCTTTTTTTTTTTTTTTTGAAAGAAGGAAAGCTTAGTTTCAAACCAAAATCTTCTGATCCCTTTTTACATATTCTATTATATAATTCAGGAAAGGACACTCTTCAAACCACTGTCAACTTTTGATATAGATATTTCTTGAATTGGCTAGCAGAGCACAGGCCCCCTAAGAGGAGCCCACCTCTACTTGGACAAGTAGATCTGACCCAGTGGAAGAGTCAGACATGGCAGTGATCTGGAATGTGGGTCCTGAGAACTAGGTGAGGGTGCTGGTGGTGTTTCCCAAGAAGGCAAGAGGGCGTGTGAGAGCACCAGATGTTATTAAATGTGTGAAAGGAAAATGCATCTGCAAGAAATATGAAAAAACACTGACAATAAACTTCGCCTAAGTTATCATTTCCCCTTGAGACTCTCCCACCTCTCTTCTTTACTAAATTGATTTCATAAGCCTTTCCAACTTTTTCCCTGACCTTTTTTCAGACATCCTGTCACCTACAAGAATGGAACTCAGTTCTTTTATATACTGAAATGGCTAGGGACAAAGCAGAATGGAAGTCCACTGTCCTAGATGGAGCTATCTGGAAAGAGAGGGTCTGGGAAAGGATTTAAAAAATAAAACTCTCTGGTGGCTCAGCAGAGATGACTGCAACACCAGAAGCATAGCAGAGGGTTTCCAGGCAGCTGAAGTAGGTATAAGCCAGATCTAATAACATGAACACTGAGGGTATTTGAAGAGGAGAGAGCGTACAGCCAGATATGGGGTGACAGTGGGGAGATACACAGAAATATCTTTTAAGAATAAGCTCGGCGCCTGTGGCTCAATGGGCTAAGGCGCCAGCAACGTACACCTGAGCTGGCGGGTTCGAATCCAGTCCGGGCCCACCAAACAACAATGACGGCTGCAGCCAAAAAATGGCCGGGTGTTGTAGTGGGCGCCTGTATTCCCAGCTACTTAGGAGGCGGAGGCAAGAGACTCACTTGAACCCAGGAATTGGAGGTTGCTGAGAGCTGTGATGCCACAACACTCTATCCAGGGTGACAGCTTGAGGCTCTGTCTCAAAAAAACTAAAAAAAATTAAAAAAAAAAGAATAAGGACAATCAAAACCAGAAGTGTCCAAGGACAATGAGAGAGGGGTGTGAATGTATGTGTTATGTATATTTTACGCATGTTTATGTGTGTGCACAAACAGGTGATAATATTAGTACAGCAGCTCCAACTCCACTTCCTGGTGGGTGGTGGTTTGTGTGTCATTTAAGATACCTTTCAAGTCATGGGAACACAGAATGTTAGAACAAGAAGGAATCTTGACATTTTATGGAAATTAGAGCTCACAGGAATTGAGTGAGTGACCTAAAATCACACAGCCACTAAGTGGCATTGCTAGCATGCTTCTGTATGGTTCATTGGCTTTGGCACACACAGTCAGAAAAATGCCTCAGCAAGGAATTGGAGGCAAAGAATCAAAATCACTCCTCAAAAGCTACCAACCCATAGCACAAACACGAAGGCAAGAAAGAGGGAGGAAAGTGTTCTGGAAAGCACAAGTTCAGATATGAAAAGTACCACATGAAAAGACAATTTAGTCTTAAGAAAAACAGATACTAAAAGCAGAAAGGGGATAAGATACTATCTCAGAAAGAAATGCAGGAAAAAATAGACTGGTTTTATGGACAGCTTGATGCCAGTGTTATAATAAAGTATGTGCCATAAATACTGTATTTGATTTTGCATGAAGAAATACAGGGAACTGGTTTGTGTGAGAGGAAGGAGGCTTGGATATTCACTGAAATTTAAATTAAAAAAATAGGATGAATAAACCTAGTCTATTAGGTGAAAGCCTGAAGTTTGGTGTTCCAATAAAAGGGCTTCTTATCAGCTCCTTGGTGGTTTATAAATACACGTAGGCAGTTTCAGAAACAAAGAGACTACTGGGGGTATAAGTGAGGCCTTTGTTTTCATTCTTGTCTCTGAAACTATTAAGTAGACTCATGCCTAAAATTTCAAAGCTTTTAAAAAAAGATTAGAGGAAAAGTTTATAACATAAGTTTATACAGAGATGTAATCCATATAACTAACTTGTTTGTTATCTGTATCAAATAGATATAAACGACAAAGGGGCAGGTAGTAAATGGATCTATAAGGTTACCAGATTCTTACATTTACATTAAGTAATACAATATTAACTCTACAACTCTCAAAAGTTAGGAATATATACGGTAACATCTAAGCAATTGCCTTAAAATGCTAACAGATGAATTAAAATAAAAATTTAAAAATTCAGTTAACCCAAAAGAAGCCAGGGAAACAGTAACAGAGAAAAAAAACAGATGAGACAAATAGAAAACAAAAAATAAAAGGTAGACCTAAATACAATCAAATCAATAATTACATTAAATGTAAAAGGACTAAGTACTCCAAATAAAAGACAAGAGATTGTCAGAGTGGATAAAAAAGTTAAGACCCAAGTATATGCTGTCTGCAAAAGACATACTTTAAATATGAGGACACAGATAAAAATATGAATAGAAAAAAATATGCCATGCAAAGAATAAGCGTAAAAAGGCTACATTAATATTGGATAAAGTAGACTACAAGGCCAAAAGTATTATGAGAGATAAACAAAATGGGAGGCTCTGGAAATAGGTATTAGTTAGCCAATTGTAAAATCTAAGAAGTCAAAAAAAAAAAAAAGTCAAAAGGAGGAAAAAAAAGAAATGGCAGTAGTATGCACAGCCACTCCTCCAAATTCCCTGTAATTCATTTTGAAAACAACTTAAGACAACTGGGTTCAAACACACTGAACTTCCTGAATTCTCACTAGGAAAGATAAAAGGAAAATTTTCAAAGAAGAATAGGCTTTTCAACTGGAAGAGAAACTTGGGAATACTGAGCTGTATGGACTTTAATTGAAATAAATGAGAATGACCAATCATTTGTTTAAAAAAAATATTTACCAAGTTTTCACCATGTGCCAAGCACAGGCTAAGCATGAAGTGAACAACGTAAACATAGCCCCTGCCCTCATACTGATAAAACAAATCAACCAAAAAGTCACTATACTAGTTATAAATAGTGACAATTATCAAGAAAATGATCATGATGCTGAGATAGAGAACGATGAATAAGAAAGGAAACTTGAGCATGACAACATGATCAAAGAGGGGCTTAAGTTTTCTTAAAGAAGAATCAGGAGAGTGGAGAGGTTAGGGGACAGAATGCACAGAGGTACTCACGGAGAAAAGAGCCTAGGAGATTTTAAGGAACTGAAATATGCCCCCATTGGGTGGAGGTCAGGAGGAAGATATACCAAAAATGACTAAATCTTGTGGGAGAGTTTTATCAAACCTCCAAGGGACACAAAATCCAATCTTATATAAAACTGGTCATAAAGTAGAAAAAAAAGTAAAATTTTCCTAAATCATGTATAAAGCTAACATAACCTTGATACCAAAACCACATAAGGATGAAAAATAAAACTTACCAAACAATTCCACTCTTGAATAGATAAAAAAAATTCCTCAGTCTACCAAATAACAATAATATTTATTTAGGCCCTGAGAAGTGTTATGAAATAGCCCAGCGCATCTTTGGAAACTGACAAAAACAATTCATTGTTGCTTTTCATAATAAAATATGTTTTGTTTTCATAATGCTTTTCATTGGAAAATTTGCACCTGACTGAAATGCAAACAAGCCTATGGTCCTGGAAACACCCAGCATTCATATTTTATATTGTAGGAGAGAACTGGCCCCATGCAAATTTGTAAATAGGTAAATTTTGCCTTTGAAATCTAGTTGGCTTCTTCCCTCACTGTCAGTCCACAAGTTCACCTTGAATGGTCCACTACCTTTCCATTTGGGGAAAGGCCATGGGGTCAGGGTTGGCTGTTTACTGGCTGTGTGACCCATCTGTAAAATATAATAGTGATAACATCTAATTCCTTCAGCTGTTGCGCAATGTCTACATGGTTTCATGTACAGTAGATGTATGCTGTAGCACATTGACAGTAGCAAGAATTCAGTCTTTTTTTCTTTTTTTTGTATTTGTACAATGAAAGGTTTTGCTCTATATTCTACAATTGTTGGTCTTTCATGAGCACAGAGAGCAATCATGGGAAATAATGTCCCTGATATAAAATCTCAGTGAGTAATGCAGCATATACCAACCAATCAGATTTGAAAACGTACTCTGAGGGAAGGGCTTACTTTGAATTTTATTGTTCCTAAATATAGTTCAAATTGCCTTTGGTCAGCACTTTATCTACCCTATGAGCAATCTCCTCCTTTTACAAATCTTAGCTGCTCTGATCCAACAAAATGAAAGGATCTCATTAAACCTTAGATCATCTCTTAATGATGCAACAAATATTCATTAGATTGAAGTTATCTATGTAAACATTACTTTTAAAAGACATCTCTTTGAGGTCTTTTTGTTTGTTTTGTTGGGGGGTGGTCTATCTAAGTGCATGTCGTTAAAGTTCATACCAAAGGCGTCTAACACTGGCCATCTTGGGAGTAAAAATCCAGACTCAGACAGGTAGCATCTAAACGCAGAACCAGATTTTTCCACCCAAAAAGGAGTTCCATTTCACAACTAAATAAAGCATGCTGCTGCCTTAATGAACCCTGTGGGCCTGTAGTACAGGGGGAATTGGGAGTATTGGACATAGCTATGAATTATGAATCTCTTACTGGGATGAGACATACATAGGTCATTATGAAAGTTTTGCAATACACAAAAATTATGGAACGTAAAATCTGCACACACGGAAACAAATGAAGCCCTCCCAGCAACACCTATAAGCCTCCCCAGCAAGTTGAAACTTGCATGGGTAAATCAGAAAGGACACTTTCAGCAGTGTTTCTTAGAAGTGAAATAATGGACCACAACACAACCTGTCTCTAAACTTTCATAGTGAACCACACACAACGCCCCCACGGGAAGCTACAGGTCGATCTTTTCCTACAGCTCTTTCCGCCACATTGAGCATATCCTGAAAGGGATCAGCCATAAAAAGGAAAGAATATCTTTTATTAACACACCTAGAAATTGAACTCTAAATAGCAACTGCCCCAAAGTCAGCTTTAATAAATAGTGCTACTTTTTCTATGAAGTCTAGTTATTTATGCAATTTTTAGTTACTCCCACCCTAAATTTCTCAAGCACCAGGAAGGAAGGACTATGATTGACATTATTGCCCTTGCAGCTGTGAAAGACTCTGAGGGAAGAGGAATCAAGACTCAGCTGTCCCTGTAGGAGCTTTGGAGAAATGAACTGGAGCAGAAAAGCTGATCCGATGGCAAAAATCACCAAGTCTGGAAGGGGAGTGGCGATCTGATAGCTGAGCTCTGCATGAGTCAACAGCCAAGAAATTATACCTGGTAAGGGGCAGAGGGAGGGCTGAGAATGGTTGGGGGTGCT
Organism: Perodicticus potto; assembly: GCA_963574655.1. Lineage (NCBI taxonomy): Eukaryota > Metazoa > Chordata > Mammalia > Primates > Lorisidae > Perodicticus > Perodicticus potto. The sequence continues at coordinate 49,370 of CAUYRH010094463.1, forward strand.
CCTTAAAGATTTAGGCTCTCCCATGTCACCACAGATGACTGCTGAGGTCTTATTTATAAGGAAGTTCTGTCTGGTTAGAAGAAGAGAACAGCAAATAATTTGAGGACATGGAAAACCAAAAACAGCCCCCAAAAGTAAAGAGATGTCACTAGACACAAGAACTCTTAGTAGGTCAATAAGTATTCAACAGACTTATTAGGTATAGACATACTGCCTTGAAAGGGCACTTTTGTCATCCCTGACCCATCCAAATGGCCTTTTCACTGGCAAGATTTCACTTACATAGTACCTGAGAAAATCAAGAATTGATAGTGCATTCTAAATAATTTTTACCTCTTCCTGGCTGAACCCCATCCAGTCATGTTGTCCATTCATTAAAGGAAGAGTTCAGCAATGACAGAAATAGTCCATCAGCCCTGCTACCTAGGTAGTCCTATGTCCCCACTGCCATTTTTGTTCCTCCCTATCATAAACTATATCCTTTTTCCCTTCTTTAGAAGCAAAGCTAAAGCACCAGGTGCAAATGCTATGATAAAATGAAGCTCAAGTGGCAGTAATCTACCCAGTTGTATAGAAGCAACACCTGTGTGTAATATGGCCAGTCTATTTCCGAAACCCAAATGGCTATATTTGTGAATCACCTGCTGGAATCTTCCTTCAGACTCCACCTTGCTTCTCTATTTGTTTTCAGGGTCTGAGTCCTTCCTCTGGGGTGACCTCCAGCCTCAATCAAACTCAACCCTTGCCAATGAGTCAACAATCTGAACCCCAAATTTACATAGGCTCAGCCCAGTGTCCACTCAAGTCCTCTGCTGAGAATGAGCAATAAAAAAAGGCAAAATAGGCTCGGCGCCTGTGGCTCAACAGGCTAAGGCGTCAGCCACATACACCTGAGCTGGCGGGTTTGAAACCAACTTGGGCCTGCTAAACAACAATGGTGGCTGCAAACAAAAAGTGGCTGGGTGTTGTGGTGGGCACCTGTAGTCCCAGCTACTTGGGAGGCAGAGGCAGGAGACTCGCTTGAGCCCAGGAATCGGAAGTTGCTGTGAGCTGTGATGCCACAGCACTCTATCCAGGGTGACAGCTTGAGGCTCTGTCTTAAAAAAAAAAAAAAAAAACGCAAAGTAAGCTATATCTAAATGCAGTCCCTAGGATATTCCTTGTAGTAATAACATCTTCTGATAGTCACTCAGGGGATTGCTCTTTTACACCAGTTGCTCATAAAAACTTAGCTCTCAGGGTGGCCAGCCTGTTCTCACCTTTGCCTACTAGTAATCTGTACCATGCTGAGAATCAAGGAAGGAAATGGGTCAAAGAATGTGTATCTTTCTTCTAAAAAGGAAGACACATATTCCCCAGGTCAGAATCGGGAAATAACTCAAGGAGAATATTCCTACTTTCTTCCCTAACTCATATTTATAAGATTCTCTGCTTGGATTTCTGTAGCCAAACTAGAATATACAGCAAAATCCTCAAACTTATGTTCAACATTTTTAGAATTTAAAATTGTGTTTAATGAAGACATAATCCATTTGTCATGAACACTGATGATATGAAGTATTCATAAAATTTAGAAAACTGAAATTATTTTTTAAGTTCTGAATGTTTGGGGGTGTTAATAGACTTTTTTTTTGAGACAGTCTCAGTATGTTGCCCTCAATAGAGTGCTGTGGCATCACAGCTCACAGCAACCTCAAACCCTTGGGCTTAAGTGATTCTCTTGCCTCAGCCTCCCAAGTAGCTGGGTCTACAGGCACCTGCCACAATGCCTGGCTAGTTTTTGTTGCAATTGTCATTGTTGTTTAGCTGGCCCAGGCTAGGTTCGAACCCGTCACCCTCAGTGTATGTGGCTGGAACCGTAACCACTGTGCTACAGGTGCTGAGCCAATAGACTTTATTTTTTTACAGCACTTTTAGGTTCACAGAAAAATTGAGCAGAAGATACAGAAATTTCCCTTATACCCCTGTCCCAAATAGGTATAGCCCCCCCCCCATTATATCAACATCCTTCACCAGAGTGACATGTTTGTTATAATTAATGAACCAATACTGATATGTCATTATCACTTAAAGTCTATCATTTATATTAGGTTCACTCTGGTGTCATACATTCCATGAGGACCGACAAATGTATAATGTCATGTGTCGGTCAATATAGTATCATATAGAATAGTTTCGCTGTTTAAAATTCCTATGCTCTACCTGTTCATCCTTTTTCCCCCCAATCCCTGGCAACCCTTATCTTTTTACTGTCCCCATAGTTTTCCATTTCTAGAATATCATACAGTTGGAATCATACAGTATGTAGCCTTTTCATATTGGCATTTACTTAGTAATATGCATTTAAGTTTCCTCCGTGTCTTTTCATAGTTTGATAACTAATTTCTTTTTAGGGCTCAGTAACATTCCATTGTCTGGATGTCCCAGTTTATTTATGAATTCACCTATTTAAGGACATCTTTATTACTTCCATGTTCTTGCAATTCTGAATAAAGTTACTATAAACATCTGCGTGCAGGTTTTTTTTACAAACACAAGTTTTCAGCTCCTTTGAGACAATTCCAAGGAATGCAATTACTGGAATATATTCAATTTTATGTGAAACCACCAAATTATCTTTCAAACTGGCTGTACCATTTTGTATTCCCACCAGCAAAAAAGTGAGAGTTCCTGTTCCTCCCCATCTCTGCCAGCATTTGGTGTTGTCAGAGTTCTGGATTTTGGTCATTTTAATATATGTGTAGTGCTATATCATTTGTTGTTTTAATTGGCAATTCTGTAATGACATATGATCTGGCACATCTTTTGACATGCTTACATGCCAACTGTGTATCTTCTCTGGGGAGGTATCTGCGCCTATTTTAAAATGGTGGTATTTATTTTCTTTTTATCATTTATTTATTGATCGATTTATTAATCATTCAGATGATTAGGTTACATTGTTTGCATTTGTTAGGTAAAGTCCAAGTTATAGTTGTGTCCCTCACCCAGGAGATGTGCCATAAACCCTTACATTGTGCCTTTTAGGTGACAGCCACCAATCCCCCTCTCTCCTCCCCTCTTCCCTCCCCCTCCTCCCCCCCCCATTTGAGTTTAATTGTATTTTTCTCGCGTGTGGCCATATATTTGTTCATCTACTGGTTTCCTATTAGTATTAAGTACATTGGATACTTGCTTTTCCATTATTGTGATACTTTACTAAGGAGATTGTTCTCCAAATCCATCCAGGTTAACACAAAAGACGTAAAGTCTCCATCTTTTATGGCTGAATAGTATTCCATGGCACACATATACCACAGTTTATTAATCTTTTCATGGGTTGATGGGCACATGCATTGATTCCACATCTTAGTGATTGTGAATTGAGGTGCAATAAACATTCTAGTGCAAATGTCCTTTAAAATGATTTTCTTTTCTTCTGGGTAGACACCTAGTAATGGCATTATGGGATTGAATGGAAGGTCTACTTTTAGTTCTTTGAGGATCCTCCATACTGTATTTGTTTTCTTATTGATGAGTTTTAAGAGTTCTTTGTGTATTTTGGGTAATGGTCCTTTAGATCAAATGTGTCTTTTGCAAATATTTTCCCCCAATCTGTGTCTTATCTTCCATTCTCTTGGCATTGTCTTTCATAGAGCAGAAGGTTTTCATTTTAATGAAGTCCAGCTTATAATCTTTTTATTTCTTAGATCATGCCTTTAACATTATATCCAAGAAATCATCATCTAACCCAAGGTCATCTAGATTTTCATCTATATTATGTTCTAGGAGTTTTAGAGTTTTACATTTATCCACTTTGAGTTAATTTTTGTTAAGGGTATTAAGGTCTATATCGAAGTTCAGTTTTTTGCATGTGGATTCTAGTTGGAGTCCTACACCATTTGTTGAAAAGACTATTTTTTTTTCCCATCACGTTGCCTTTGTTCCTTTGTCAAAGATCAGTTGAGTATTTTTGTGTGGGTCTATTTCTGGGCTCTCTATTCTGTTCCACGGTGATCTGCTTGTCTATTCTTTCACCAATATCACACTGTCTTGATTACTATAACTTTATAGTAAGTCTCAAAGTCGGGTAGTGTCAGACCTCTAACTTTGTTCTCGTTCAGTGTGTCACCCAAACCCGACTTTTAAAATTTATTAAAACCTTTTTGGACAGAAGCCTCACCACTGTTCAAATTCATTGGCTTATTAAACATCCATTTATCTATTTTAATTCTTTAATGACTCAGAAAAGTGTGCTAATGACTCATAACCACACAAAATGACCCCAGATTGCACTATCTTTTGGCAATTCTTCTAGTTCTGTAACCTATTCTTTCTGTTTCTCACCCCTTCGGTTCCTCCCAGATTTTCTCCTTTATAACAAACACCATCTAATTAAGTGGGAACAAACTGAGGTTTCCAGGGGAACCTTATTTTACACTCCATTTTAAGATAAATGCTCTAAGAGTTCCTGAGGGGGGGGTTGTGTCCTTTCTATGGAGTGCATTACTTACCCTTATAGTCTCCAGGTTCAGAGGCATGATTCCAGCAGCCACAATACTCCAAATCCTTACTTCAGGAAGTGAGACACTGTTCTGATGAAGCTCTAATAATAACAACAGTAAGGAGCAGGCAAAAATCAACTGAAGCTCTCTTTTTCAAAAATTCAACTTCTGGGAAATTTTCCTCTTCCTTTCAGTGACGTGCCCTCACTTCACTTCTACAAAATAAACAACGTGAACTGCCTCAGAGCCTTTAAAACTATAGGACAGATGTCAGTATTAGCGATCACCCAAACCTGCATCTATCAGTGACACGTTCCTCCTCAAATTCCCCACTCAGACACCTGCAGGTTACTTTTCAATGTGTCTTTGCATCTATAGATACGGGGGAAACTGTATCTTGGAAAGAATTACACAGTTCAGAGATCAGAATTGATCTAATGAAAGTTGATAAGACTTGTTTGCCTGGGCCATTGATTTGTAGCCAAGCCCAGCTCAATGGGCCCAGTTTCTACTTTATCACTTTTCACCCTTCATCAAGAGCAGGCACTGGAGGGACAGCTGAACCCACAAAGCCAGTATTGTTGACTGTGATTAAAACGAGTGTGGGATTCACTTTCTCTAACACAGGGGGAAACTGAAGCTGACTCAACTAAGAGGAGGGCAAGAGGAGTCCCAGCCAGTGTCACCTCACCTGGAGAGGGGATCCAGAGAAGACTGGGGTTTCCATTGTGCCGTGTCTGGGGAATGCTACAAGAACAGGGCTCTCATTGTTCCATGGATAGCATTTAGCTACCAGAGATGAGAGCTTCCTTTCTACTCATTACCTAGGGTTCTGATTTGCTGGGGGAGGTAATCAGACCATACCAAACTCCCTGGAGAGCTCAGGCTACAATAAAATATATGGGACCCTTATTAACCCTAATTCTTTTGGGTCCTCCTCCACCATCTTTATCACCTATGCACAGTCACTCACCCTTGTTCAGTCAATCTTCACTGTTTGCTGCCACTGTTTGTTTCAAGTCCCTGGGAAGCTCCTTCCAGGAAGCAGAAACTGACATAGAAAGCTGTGTCAGTTTCCTGAGCTCCAAAGTACAACCTGGCCTGGAGAGCTGAGGGGCGGGTGTGAGGTTAGCATGAATTCAGCCCCTTTGCAAATACTAGAATAAAAATAGTACACACTGATTCTGCAAACCAAAAACCATCGAAAGAAACCTGGGTCTTCGTCAGCATTATCGTGCCTACCTACATAAACTTTCCCCCAGAAACAAAAAAACACTATTTTTTCTCTACATTCTCTATATTCTTCTTCTCCTTCATTATCTCCAAATCAGGAGTTTCGTTATTTTTCACATCAAAAAGGAAGCTTTAAAAAAAGATCTATAGATTCGAAAGACGCTGACAAGAAACCAAACATGGGTGGAAACAATACTTTTTAAACAAGTATTCCTTTCCAGGAAGAGCTGAACAGTGCGGGCATGTGGAAGAATATGGAATCATTTCAGAATATACCACGTTGGGTTTAACCCTTGATCAGAAGTAGCAGTTCAGTCTGACGATGGAGCATCTGAGCAATACAGAAATGGATCCCAGTTGACAGTATTGAAACATACTGCATTCTGAAAATGTTCCCCCTTTTACAAACTTAATCACACCACTGTCTGGATAAGGTCTCTTTTTGTCACATGATTTGTAGCCAAGCTTTCCTCTGTACTGCTTGGATTATCTCCTATTTTGTCAATGAATCTAAAATGCACGAACTTATATCCTAATTTTACTTTTCAAAATAAGGCTTCTAAAAAGGCATCAGTCAAAAACTCTTAACATCATAGGAATAGGTGTTTGAGAATATTATATAGGTATATGCATACACACAATATTACATACATATAAAACAAGAAGTATAAATATATTTATTCTGTTAAATTCATAAATAAGACAATAGCCATCAGCTAATATTATTCAGAAGCACTATTCAAATCAATTAGATGAGAAGAAAAAAATGAGAGGTCTAATCCTTCACAATACTATGATGTTTGCATGGAGGACTCATAGAAATTCACTAAAAAAATTCTAAATATTAATAAATTGACAGTATCTAGTTACTAAATTATTGACATATCAAAAAATCAAAAGTCTATGTATACAAACAGCACCTGCTTAGAATTTATAATGGGAAGAACCCATGTACAATAGTAACAAAAGATAAAACACCTAGGAGTAACCCTGAAAAAAATGTATACAAGAAAATGGTAAAATGCTAGTGAGGAACCACCTACTCCCTGCAAAAAAATCTTAAGCAAATGAAAAACAGCATGTGTTCTTAGACAGGAAGACTTGTCATACAGTTGTTAATAGTTTCTAAATTAATGTGTGTCATCCTCATAAAATATCAACAGCTTTTTTTTGAACTGGATAAAGTTATTCTAAATTCCATTTGAAAAATAAACATGGAAGAACGGCCATGGAAAATTCATGGAAAAAAACTAGTGAAAGAACTCTATTCTACAAAAATTTAGCTAACTAAAAAAGCACAGGGCTTGGTATAAATATATCAATAGAATAGACTAGAAAAACAAGGAATGTACTCAAATTCATACAGAAATTTTATATGGGACAGAGGTGGAATTTTAAATCAGTACAGGTGAGATGGATCACTTAGTAAATAGTGTTAAGACAGCTTGGTCTTCATCTAGGGAAAAAGTTGTTTTCATACTCTACAGCAAATAATAAAATAAAAACAAGTGGATCAAAGATTTAAATGTGAAAAATCAAATCATAAATATGTTATATTAGAAGAAAAGATGAGGAAGCTGTTTTTATAATTTTGTAGTAGAGGAAAAAAATCCTTTCTAGTGTCCTAGACACTGTGAGTTGGCTCTCTGTTATATCCATTATCCACTTCCCTTCTTCCCAGCAAAATAGAACTCCAATTCTGTTCTGGTGGCAGTAAGCCCAACGCCGAAGGATGGGCCATGATGGCCATCTTGTTTCCCAGCCTCCCTTACAGCTATGGTTCTATGCGGCTTGGTTTGGGTCATGAAGACATTTGTGGAAATCTCCTGGGAAAATTCTTGCTTTCCCAATAGAAGTGGATGGATATGTTGGCACCTTGTGTCCTTTGAAAGGATAGTTTTATCAATCCTGATGTTGTTGAACAGCTGCACCAGTGCTTCCAACAACCTATGCCTAGACTTCTTGCTGTGAAATGAAATAAATCAAGTCCTATTCACTTGAGCCACTGTATTCAGACTTCTGGTTTCTGATAGTTATGTGATACCTAACAAATGCCATAAAATTCAGAAGCCTTCCAGGAAAAGTCTAAGCAATTTGACAACATGAAAATAGTTTTATTTATTTATTTATTAAATCATAGCTGTGGACATTAGAGCAATTGTGGGGTACAATGTGCTGGCTTCACATACAATCTGAAACATTTTCATCAAACTGTTTAACATAGCCTTCATGGCGCTTTCCTAGTTATTGTATGAAGACATTTGTATTCTGCATTTAGTAAGTTTCACCTGTACCATTCTAAGATGCACCATACATGTGATCCCACCAATCACCCTCCTTCCACCCAGCCTCTTCCCTCCCCTCCTTTCCCCATATTCTTGTGCTATAATTGGGTTATAGCCTTCATATGAAAGCTATAAATTAGCTTCATAGTAGGGCTGAGTACATTGGATACTTTTTCTTCCATTCTTGAGATACTTTGCTAAGAAGAATATGTTCCAGCTCCATCCA